>JANHGB010043838.1:0-85052 GCA_026283785.1 Coracopsis vasa
CGGGCTGGGTATCGGTCAGCGGGTGGTGAGCGGTTGTATTCTCCTCCCTTGTTATTTCCCTTATCATTATTATTATTGGTGGCAGCAGCAGTGGTTTGTGGTATGCCTTAGTTACTGGACTGTTATCTCAACCCATGGGAGTTACATTCTTTCGATTCTCCTCTCCATCCCTCCCTGAGCTGGGGGGGAGAAAGGGGGGAGGGAGTGAGAGAGCGAGCTGCGTGGTTCTGATTTACTGCTGGGCTTAAACCACGACAAACGTTTGTCAATGTTACGTAATGTCCTTTCCCTTCAGAGAGTGCACGGCAGAAAGTTCTATTTATGAGATAACAAAAGAATAATGAATTTCTAGGTCTAATCCCAAGTTTACAGTAGTCAGTAGGCAGTGGGTCAATGCTTTTCAAGCAGCAGTTGCTTGAACGCTTTTTATAGGTTGAGGCTGAAGCTCCAGGTTGGTGGCCCAAGGCAACTCATTTACCTGATCCTTAACAGTGCAGTGTAACATAGTCTGGGGAGGAAAAAATAACTTTCTTAGCCTTACTGAGATAAACATTTAAAAGTACTCAGGTGAATACTTCATCCTCATGGAGTTTCAGGTTTTAATCTCTAAGAAGTTCCTCACCTCAGCTGTTTCTTTCACTCCTTTTATGTGAACCCCAGACCAATTGCATATTCTCTGTGGACTCAGCTGCTATTTTGAAACTCTGTATTACTGTGGTTACAATTTTATTTTTAGTCTTCAGTAGTATATGTGGAGAAACTAATGATTCAGTTCACTATGATTTGCAAAAACAATTCCCCCTTCAGAACATGCCAGTTGTGGTCAGATCTCCTGGTATTTTTGGCGCATTACCATCCAGGTTTTGAATGTCTGTTAGGGATATGGGCTGGGGCAGAAAGGAAAATAGAATGCTAATTTCAGAGTTGAAAACAGGGTATTTTCTGCCTTTTGCTTTCCATGAATTCACTGGTGATCAACCTTTGCTAGCCTGTGGAATTCAAAACACTTTCAAAGTCCAGAGGGGTGCTCTGTGCAGCAGAGTGCTCTGTGCATTACGTTACATACATCATTCATGGGGTCTTTATGCAGACCTCCTATATGGAAGAATTTTCTTTTATTAAAGAATATGACATGGAATGTATATGTAGAATTTGAAAATTAATTTTTATTCATAAAATTAATCAGAAGAGTACAGAACACGTTTTGAGGATTGTTTAATTTTTCCTTTGGCGTGTTAAGATCACTTTCTGTTTGGGAAACCATACAGTGAAAGTCCCAAAGCAATACCACCTGACTTCTCTGTAGGAAGTATCTGCAGCCCAAAAGTGCGTGACAAGAAACTGAATTTTGAAAAGGAAAAATGAAAACCAAAAACCTCACCCCTCAAAAAAAAAAAAACAAAAACAAAACCCAAAAATACCCCAAACCAAAAACAAAACTACAAAAAGCAAAACTAAAAAAAATTCAAACAAAAACTAAAGCCAAACAGAAAAAAAACCACAAACAAACAAACAAACAAAACCAACCAAACCCAGAAAAAACTGACATTCACTATATACAATACATGCCCAGCTCTATTTTTAGTCAGGAGTCAGAGCTGGGCTTTCCTGGACCTCACTCTTCTAGGCAGCCTTTGTTTTTCAAACTTGAGTCTTGAAGTTTGAAACTGTTGCATCCAGCTCAGAGAAGTGCTCTGCCTTTCCTTTCCCAGCCTCCCCCATGAACGAACAATCCCCTCTGAATGTGTAGCTGTAATAGCGATCTGTGTTTTAAATCCTGGGCAATCTCACTGTTGGGATGGTGCTTATGCCTTTTAGTTGAATGGTAGCCATACTGGCTTTGAAAGACTTTGGATTTGAGCTGTAAAATTAATTTTCACATGAATAACTGTGTTCATTATGTTATCGAGGTGTTTAATTTGATGGTTTGATTTTTCCTATGATTGCTTGTCTTTTAACTGCAGATAGGCCAGATGGCAAGTTTCTCTTTGTTAAGTGAGGAGTTCTAAGTTGGATGCTGGGGGTTGCATAGAGTAAAAACTTCAGTTAGACTTGCAGGTAAATTGATGTTCAGTTCTGTTCTCTATGCTGTGGGCAGTAATGTCTTGCTAGCAAAAAGGGCAATGGTAGCAACTTAACTGCAGCTGTCAAGTTGTTATTTTGGTGCAGATCAGAAGTATCTTTACCTATACCAAATGGATTTTATCATAAATAAAAACTGAAGTTCAGCTTCAAAACCAAAAACACTATGTTCTGTTTCTGCTACCACAATGCTAGTCTCTACACGGATCAGTGATGCATTGCAAAATAACATGGAAAGGTTATTATGTGCTGATTCTTAGATTTCAGATATGACCCTTGCTAGGTTTTTCAGTTTCCTCATCTTTGGCATTACTAGGAGCCCAGATTTCTGAGTAATTTGATCAGGATTAATCTTTAACATATGTGCCATTCTTCTTTTCCCATAGTTAAAATAACAGATGTAAGCCCCATTTCTGTGCAGCTTTATTATACTGTATTGTTGGAACCTACAAATGTCATGAAGATTTAATTTCTATGGTAATGGATATGGGGCCAGAATAATTATATCTTAATTAGCATTTACAATTAGGTTGATCTTTTTGAAATTAGAAAACAATACAAAGTTGTTTGCTCTGTGTATCAACATATGAAAAGAGCATGCGGTAAACTGAACACATGTAACTTGTTTCCCCATAGAAGGCATGCAAAGCAGAAAACCAATCTCCTGCTCTTTCCTTATGCAAAAAAAACATAGTCCAGTCTCTTTGCCATACTATTATTTGCTCTTAGATGCATCCTCATCTTTGGATGACACACTAATGGGACAGCAAAGCTGATTCTGCCAATTCCACATCCATTTTCATCCACACCATGCTCAGCTGAGTGGTACAGGAGAGAAGGTGAATTATTAGACAGAATTTCGTAGCTTATGTCTCCATGGGAGTTGTTTTTCATAGGACCCTGATGCTCCCAAATTAGTGCTATGTGCTGAAGAAGTGAGATAAGTGACAGCAGTAGGCTAATACTTCTTCTCAATGTAAAACACCTGTAGGGAAAGTTCAGTCTGAAGTTTGTTTAAAATCAGGGAGACTCTTGTTGTCAAAGTACTTTCTGTACTTGTTAAGACATGCATTTATCTCACAATTTAGTAGTATATATGTTACTGACTCTTGAGGGTTAATCTCTTTGAGTATATTAGACTTGTTTTGCTAAGACTGGATCTTCAGCTGGTTTGAATTATCACAGCCTCCTTGCTCTTAAGTTCTTCTCACTTCAGTAAAATGTTGTTTGCCTATTCCTAGCTTTATCTTTTTCGGTGGCTTCACCTTTAGGAAAAAAAAAATAAATAAAAAATTGTATTGCAATAATGATTAAATTACTTTTCTTTTTTTTTTCCCTTTTTGTAAATATGTAGTATAACAAGTTGTAATATCACTCTGAGTGGAGCATTTCTGGCTTGTGTTTGCCCTTTATCTCATTATAATAATGCCAGAGGTCCAATGTAAATATCCTTCTGTTCCGTCCAGCAACCCATGCTTTAATTTAGTGTAATCAGAAAATAATAACCTCTGTAAAATGGCTTGTCAGGGAGAAATAATAGGGCTGTTAGGCATTTGGCAAAACTCCATTGGATACTGCTGAGATACAATATTCCAGTTTTGCAGGACGTTTGTCAAGCCACTTGGTTGCTGTAATGTGCTGGGAAGATCTTCCTATCGTCAGATAGCACCTGACAGAAGACTGTGAACAGCCAACTCTTCACAATTTAATGAGCAAACCTGGAGCAGTAATCCTATCAGGAAGGGCATGTAGTGTAGCTCTGATTACTGTATTTGTAATTTACTGTTTTCATGTGGTCCAATTTTTTTTCCTACTCAGAAATTATTTTTCTTGGCATTAACTGTGAGTCAAATAGACTCTATAGAGAAATACTTTGAAAGATATCTGCATCTTTCAGCTTTTTTTTTTCCTGTATGTAAACTGGATACTATTTTTCTGAACAGGATTTTACTTCTTTATTTGCAGTACTTGAGGAAGCACCAAAATAGGCTTTAAAGTATTTGTTGGAAGAAGGTGTGGACTTCTCTTATCCATGCTGTAGTGACTGGCAGCAGTTCAATTTGCTGCAGCCAGAGTGCTTTTAGCACATCCAATATATGGACATGTGTAAATGTCTTCCATACGGAACCTCATGCGTTGAGAAATGTGCTACTGCCTTCTGCGCACTCCTGAATACAGCTATATAGGACTCGTAAATAAAAAATGGAGGGGAGGGAAAGTCTTCTATTTAAAAAGCTGAATAGAGGAAGGAAAACTGAGGGGGGAAAATGTATAAATGCAAACGAAAGCCATTCATTTAGTTACACTCAGGGCAAATGAATGGAAAAAACTGAGGTGACACTTTTTCAACAGATAGTTCAGAACCACTTTTGTAAGCCTCTTCTCAGTGAAAACCAGTTTGAATTGCAAGCTTTCCCAGGTGGAACAAGCTTTGACTTTTGGTGGTAAAGGAAAAAACGCACACTTGTTTTTTTGAGTTGGGAGGAAAATATTCTTCATAGCATGTGTAGAATTCTGTACATAAAAGGATCTGTGGTGTCAGTCATGTTGTGTTGCTTTTTTAAATTTTTTTTTTTTTTTTAATTGCTTAAAAGTACATCCCAGAATAGATTCATAAGTGCTGTCATGAAACATGTGAACACCAATGGACGCAAAGTTGTTCTGTGCACCGGACAGAGTAATTTCTGGAATGGTAGGAGTCCTCTGGATAGCAGATAACTGGGAGGAGTGCTGACAGCTGTCTTTCTTGTGGAGATTTTGTTTTCCAAAGTGACTCTGTGTTGGATCATCACCTGGAATAAATCATTATTGCTACACATGATCATAAAAATATTTTACATTAGGTGTAGAAGATCAAAAATATGTGAATTTTTGTTTGTTGGGGTGCTTTTTTGTTGTTTTATAATTTCCAAAGTCAAGATTTTAATCTGATTTTAAAATTGGGATAATTTGTACCTCAGCTGTGTACTCTAGTGCTGTGGAAGATCTGTCCTGTGGAGTAGGCTCTTGGGAAATGTTGCTTTTTTCTGCTCGTGGCAGGAGGGGAGGAAAAACATCTCTATCAATCTCTTTCATCCTGCGCTGAGAATAGTACAATGTGAGCTCTCTAACCTTACAGCACTGAGCTCAGTCCTCGTCTGCTTGCTTAAACCAGTCCAGTATTGGTTGCAGAAGCGTAAACTGTGCTTGGTGCTGTTATTTTGGATATCAGCACTGACTGATTTCCAGGGTTAGATCAAAGATATGTAATTGATGTTATGTCAGATATTATGTTTCAGCTCTCTGAATGGTTAGTATATGATGAAAACTGAACCCTTGTGTTCCTGAATAGCAGTTTTGGGAGTTGCATGTGGTAGAGCTTAACACAAATTTTGAGGACTGCAGCAGAAGTGAAAGTAAGCAAAAGTGATCAGTCTATGAGCACTTATGATGAAATAAAATCTAGGCCTTGCAATTCCTCTTGGAAAAAGCAAGCTGGAGCACCAGACAACTCCCATGGTGCTCGCAGATTCTTTTAGTATGTAGAATTACATGCATCTCTGTTTCTTGTGGTCTTTGGCTTTCTTGGCTTGGAGTGATCATATTAACACCCCCACACTCATTCCAGGCTCTTTCCTTTACTGAAAGTTAAATAATTAGCTCTGTAACATTGTAAGAGCAGTTGTTCCCACACAGTCTGCATTATCTTCCAGCTCTGGTGTGTCTCAGTGTAGTATTAGATTGAACAGTATGTGATACAACTGTAGAGATGCTTCTTAGTTAAGTTAGTGTTCAGTGGTAAGGGCAGCGTTAATCAGGGAACTGATTCATCTGATCAGGATATAAAATCTAGCACTGAGGAAAATGTGAAAGATATATTGAAAAACTTAACAGGGCTGTTGCAGCTGTGTAGGTTTTCTATATCCTCAGTTTGTCCTTAAGGTTGTTTTAAAAGCATTTAAATTAATTTTCTATCTATAAATCATTTCATTAGCGGAAACTTTTTCTGCTTGTCTGTACATTACACTAAAACTCAGAATTCAGGATTTTCCTTGTAGTGCTTAGAGAAGTCATTCAACTAGAGAAGATTGACTTTGCCAATTGGCTAAATTAATGGATGTTGCAGTTTACATATATATACAGTGAATTATTTGCAGTTATTTTTCAGATATTTTCATTGAATAATTTATTAATTAGTTGAATTATGGCTGGATTTTTTTCACCTTAGCTATTAGAATTCACTATCTGCTTATGGGCTGTCTTGAATTAAATAAAAAGTGCATGTGGGGAAAAGTTATAACATATCCATTCAGATTTACTTATAGTAATAATTTCCTCCTACAGAGTCTGGTAATAAAGAGTAACTGCAATATTTTTCTTTTTGGTTTCATTAAACTGGTGAATTATAAATAAACACTGTCTGTGGAGTAGCGTTTACTATGCATTACGTTTATGTATGTTATTTTAAAATGACGAATAATTTTAAAACAAGGACAATCTGATCTGTTTCGGATGCAGATGCATTTTTATTAGTTTATCAATCTGTAGATCATAATGGTCTGTAAATGTAATCTGCTGTATAATTTTTTATCTTTTGTAAATTTTCAGTCTTCAGAAATAAACCAGAGCTTTCTGGAAGTGTTCCCTACAGAAAAACTAACTATTTTTGTATCTTACTTTCTTAAATGTCTCTAGTTTTCTTTTGGTTTAATTCCTGCCCTCCAGGACAGTCTTCTTGATTTCTGATTATCATCCTACTGTCCCTCATCATAGCATTTTAAAGTTTTACTTCATAGCATAGCAAAAGAGAAACACTTTTCCAGGACCATACTGCCATTTCCTTTGTATCTTGTTATCCATATTTTGCTCTTATATTAGGTACCCCTTGTAATTTTTGTTTCTGGATGAGCCCTCTCTTGCCTTTGTTTTTACCTTGTAGTTGGACTCTAGTGAATTTGTTCCTGGTGTGAAATTTTGCTCATGTCCAATGCATACTGGACCAACACAGGAGTAATGACAGACTTGACTGGCTTTAAAGCTCTCTTTGGTCTCAGAGTGCAGGTCATATTTTCTCTGTAAGGATGAGGCAGTTCCTACAGAGTGTAGCTTTATTCCTTTTGGCAGAGGGCTTAAATGTTCTAGAAAAATATGAGGAAGCATTGAAAGAACTGCTACTTTTTCCTTCATCTGTCCTGCTTAATTTTTCAACCTCTGATTATCTCCTTTATAATTTTATATATATATATATATTTTCCTCCTAACAGTTTATAAAGATAATGTCCTCCTTGGTCATGAAGGTATCAGGTATCAGGTTGGAGAGTTCTGGTTTGCTTTTATTTGATGATCTCCTAGATTAAGTCACCCAACACCAAGGAGACAGTGGAATATTTGGCAAAAGACTAATTCTGTAAGAAGGTGTTACACCTGCATTCTGAAAAAGTGTTTTCTGTCAGTTATTCTGTCATCAGCAGACTGTTCACTTAAGGAATGTTAGATGTGAAAGTTTGAAGCTTTTCAGGAATGTGGTAAATAGGAGCATATGCTATTTTGGGACACTCAGATGAAAATAATGTTATTTTATTATATATTAATGTTTCCATATCAGCTGCTCAAGATGAACACCCTTTTTAATTATGATATCCTCCTAAAGCATTACAGTTTTGATTTTTAACTCTTTCACTTTTTTGATGCAAAGAAAATGAAAGTTTTAAACCTGTATAAATTTTAAAGGTGCTGTATAAATCTCTGTATCTTGATTTTATTCTCGTGCTTTCCTGGAATGCTTTCTGGTCTTGTTTCAGTTTGCTTTCAGTGATGGAAAGCTCCATCTTTCTTCACATGTGCTACTTCTGATTTTGTCACTGTTTAATGAATCAAAATCTGTCTTACCAAATTAACTACCTCCCCCACCCCTCATTTTCACTTGTATTTTGCCTTTATAGTGTTGCTGTCCAGTCATGCCTGATTTGCTGGAGTTATTTGAATAATGTACTTTATTTCCATGGCTGGAGCTACCTTCTACTTGCTTAGTTACAAAGCCTTACTCATGAAAGCAGCTTTCCCATTTGGCTTATAAATCTCACTCAACTGTGAAAAGTTTAGTAACTTTTGGGTATACAAAGGGCACTTTATGATCCAGTAAAAGCTCTGAACAGGACATTTCTCTTAAGGATTAATAGATGTTATGATGTTTGGAAGGTGGCAAAATGGCCAACTATGTTCTTTTGTAAGTGCAATTGGAGAAGGTGCTAGTTTTGAGAACATGCTCTGTATTTAACTGAATTTTTTTGTAATGCGTTGAGCTCTTTGTATTCTGCTGCATCTAAATCTAAGCTTTTTAGTAAAGCCAGATTTTTTTATAAACATACGTGAAATATAAAATGCACTTGAAAGTTTGTGATTGATCTAAGACCAACCCTCACTGGTGCTGAAAGATTCTCAGATGTGGATTCGTTTTCTTATATGAGCACTTCTACAAGTACAAGCAAGCCCTTTCAGTTTGGATATTAATGTTCTTGTTAAAACAAAATAGATAAAATGTATTTCATTTTCTCATAATCCTATAAATAGTTTTTTGTAGTTCTTGTTTATCTATAGTCTATGTGATGCATACAAATATAAGACCTACAGTCCCTGCTATCGCAATGTCAAAGGCAATGTCTATATTATTCCTGGGTACATGAATATAATGATATTGATAATTAGTTCTGAATCTAAACTGAAGGACCTTTGTCAAAATATTTATTGTGTGTTTCTCTATGGAAGTAGGAGAAGATGAAATAGAAGTTCATGGCAGAGTTTGATAAGACTAAGACCCACTGGCCAAGTCTTCATCCTCTATCAATTACCAAATGTTAAAACAGTCTTTTGTAACAAACCAAAAATCTTCCTATTAAATGTATAATCTTCAGTGTTTTCTGGAGCTGGGAATAAAGATTACCATCACTTCCAAACAAAAGTTTGTGAAAGAAAGCCAATTAGAACTGTGATGTCTTAAGAAGTTAAATATGCATTTGTATTGGGCAGCAAGTAAGATGCTCTCTATTATCAGTTTTGTATCTTTGAAATACTGGAAACCTCAATATGAGTTTCTCTAGACTGTCTTATACACTTACAGTATAAAAGCCATGGCTGCTTTTAAACTGAAGTGTGAGATGTTTTGGGTCACAGGACATTAATCTGTGTGTGTGTTAAATCGGGTAAGACAACACGAGATAAGAAGATAGGAAAGGAGTGACCTCAGGTGAGACTTATGTAACTGTGGAACCCTGCTGGGAGATGCACAGGTTTTGTGATTTGGTCACTGTGTCTCTTGCAGAATAACCCTGGCCATCTTCCCCTGGCAAGTTGTGCTGGGAAGTAGGAAAATGCTGCAATTCTCTGCTGCCAGCTTGTGGCTGGTGGGTATGAGGTGGTGAATGAGGAAATGAGAAGAGAACATTACGTGTTCTAAGGCTTCAAGTATCTTTGATTTGATATAAAAAGAAAGGAAGAAGTCCACTTGTTCTTTGTAAAGACCAACTTTTTGGCTTTTCTGCAGTTGTGTGTGGATGGACAGCTTCCAATAGGAATAGCTGGCCAGTGTGCAAGGCAAAGGGGAATACGCCTACAGAGACTGGCCAGATGACATCTGTTTGTACTTCCAGGTGGTGATGGTCTCTCTCAGTGTTGACTATGTCTATTTGGAGCATGTGGGGAAAAATGCAGTCATGTTATTTGTTATATTGAGGGAAGATTTTGCTCAGATAGTTTTGTGGGCTTTCTTTTAAAGATAACATAGGAAACTCACTGAGTGAAAAATTATCTGAAAGGACTTTCTTACGACATTTCTAGTAATTCCTAGTGTGAAATAGAAATTAAATGCTATGGACAATACGTATATTCCAGTCCACATATTTCTGCTAGCTGCAAGTCAAAGGTTTGTACACGGAATTTATACCCTTGATTGAGGAGCGGTTAAGATAATAGTTCTCTAGTCCTTGTCCGATAAAAGTGTAATCTTGCTTGATTTTTTCTGGGGTGGAAAGGGGATGTTTAAAAAAGGGGGAAGGATGGGGCTAGAGAGGCTCTGTTTGGTTACATAGTCATGATCACACCCACTTCTTTCTGGCCTGCAAATAATCCCATTTTTCTCCTTTCTCCGTCAGTTCTGGCTCTAGGACATCCTCATGGAGCCAAGATCCATATTTCACATGGAAAACTAAACACCATGTGGACCTGATCTGTAGCTACCCTTGCCCCATTTCTTAATCATAACATTTAATGATATATGTGTGAAAGTGATGTTTTTGAAACTGATTTTCTCCTTGCCCTGTATCCATTTATGTCAAGTTAGCATTACTAAGAAATTGTCTGAGTAATGTGTAGTTTGAACGTCAACTTACTTGTGATTTTTGTGCATTTCCTTAGAAAGAAAAAAAAAAAGGTTGGCATTTCCTTTCTTTCCTTAGACTTATAAAATCAAAACACTTTGCAAAGAAGCACTATATGAACACTTGTTTATGGTGTCTGGCAAGTGTAATGTAACTTTAGGAAGCTTTTTGTACACTTCCTATTGTGACAGAATGAAGTTGATCTTAATGTCTGCATCTGATAGGTATGTTTTTATTACATGTGCTTTGAATCAGAGATGCACCCGTGTACAGGAGCATCTGCAATTTCTCAATTACTACCTTTTTTTACCTCTGTTCCCTGAAAACAGTGGGGGTAGATTTTAGGATTATTGTATCAAATAACTGAAGTGAAAAACTTTATCAAGTAGATGATACGTTATAGTCATCTTTTGCTGGACCCACACACATACACATTGCCAGACCAGTTCCACCACACCCATAATATTCCTTAGAAAAATAAAGGAGTTTTTAGACATTTGTTTTTATTATGTTCCTTTAGCTTTCACAATGGCCAGATGGCTGAGCTTTGTAAAAGATAAATCATCTTGCAGACGTGCACTCCCCAAATAAATAAGCAAATCAATGATTAATTTAAAAATATTTGTTGTGAAGGGCTAGTAGTCCTAGAAAAAATAAGTGGCGCCTTCCATGTGTATATACTGCTGCTGCATTTCAGCTCCTTATATGCATCGTTCAACTTGGGTTTGCTCCATATTTTTAATAGCAAGCACAGCTTGCTATTAAATTTTTTTATTAATTTAGCAAAAAAAAAGTAGTAAATAAAGTCACTATATTTAAGTCTTTTGATATGATTAATTAGGGATTTAGATAATCTTGTCATGAATGCCATGAATGACATAAGCTTTTTTTTTTGTTGTTATTGGGGGTGAGTTGTTTTGTTTTGTTTTGGTTTGTTTGTTTATTTTCCCTGCTTGTTTGTTTTCTCAGTGAATGCAATTTAGGTTGTGATCTGAATACAACGTTCTGTTATTTTGGACAGAAAAAAGTATTTTGGTAACTTCATGACATTAGATTGCTGAAATGTATTTTTCTTAAGACAGTTCCTGATATTTTTTCATCTTTCTGAAACTGATTATTAGTCAAGCAGTTTGTTCTTATTAATGACTTTTATAAGATCATATGTTGTGATACTGCCTACCCATTTCTTGTTTTCACTGATCATGTAAATGAAAATATGTGAGTGCTGCCTTCTCCGATTGAAGCCCTGTTGACTTCAATGGAAGCAGCTCTGGGCCCCAGTCATTAACAGGGGCTTTTGAAGCCAGACACTAGGATGCTGGGCAGATTTCATTGCTGTTGAGAGATGCAATGTTCTTTGTTATTCTTAGCCTCTGACCATTACTAAAGCTGAATGTTGCCACAGTTTTCTGTTGTTTATCTTTTGAGTTGTGAAGTCTGCTATGCCTTCAGGGCACCAGGCAACGGCTGGTAAATTTATGGGACTTTTGTCTTTGTTTGAATGCCCTGTTCTGTTCTTGAGGACCATTTTGAGATTGCATGTCTGCACATATTAGATTTTCATTCTGTAGCACAATGTACCCATAGTTGTCTAAAAAGTAAATTATAACGCAAAGAAGAATTTTGGTCTTGAACAAGTCTTGTTAAAAGCATATCTCATGTCTTACAGCATTACTGTTATAATTAAGATCAAGTAATGAGGTTACCATTTTTGGTTTTGTTACTTCCTTTCGGTTTAGAGCTGAGTCCATCACATACAGTAACACTTTTATGTAACAGACTGATAGCATAATTAATTTTTAATACCTTTGTAGTAAAACCCCTACATATTATCAAAGACTGGAAGAAATCACATCTGCTACGGTAAAAGTTTTCTCTTTGTATTATTGCTGTGGTTTCTGTTAGAGTGACACTATTCTGTTTAATGCTTACAAAGTATTATGGTTTCTTAGCATTATGCTGCAAAGAGGACCTTCTAGGATGAGCAAGAGTGCAGATTTTGTAGAGTTTAGACTTGCCCTTTACCTGATAGTGATATGTAACACTGAACAGTTCCTCCTGAACTTTCTTGTGTATGCATCTACGAATGAATATCTTTCAAATGGGCACTTGATACAGGAAAAGTAGTAAGCTAGATTGCTTATAGCTGTTACATTTTCTTAATTTGATCAGAAAAAATGAACATGACTTGGCAGAAATGCTGCCTTCTTGAAACACGGATATCCATCAGTTATGTGATTCATACACACACCCTCCTCCACAAATGTTAACGAGACACTTCTTTCAGTGTCCTCATCTTAAAGCTATACAAGTCACTGTGATCAGCTGTCATTAATCTTATAACTTACTTTCTTTTGAAATAATATTTATTACTTGAAAAACAAAATAACAAATTCCATATGCCTATTTCAAATTTCCAAATGTCAACATAGTGATACAGCATTAGAAGTTAGTTGTCTGTGTAAAATGCAACCAATTCACATTATTATTTCTTGATGCACTTAATTCATAAGTACATCAAAATAGACATATAGAATCAGCCAGTTGTCTGTCTACTGCTGATATGCTGCCTCCATGGCCAGGAGAAGAGGCTTTATAATAGACAGTAAGAATATAACTAGTGTGTGGTGACTGCCAGCTTCTGGCTGTCTGGTTTATGTGCTTCATTATCAAACTGAACAATGAAACTGTTCCCTCACAACATGCAGCTCAGGGTACTGCCTAAACATTTGCCATCAATAAGGGCCATATAATTTCAGCTGACTTTCATCTGAGAAAAGTATTAACAAAACAAGACCTGGATATAAATTTGCCCAGGGAAGCTGTGGCTGCTCCATCCCTGGAAGTGTTCAAGGCCAGGTTGGATGGGGCTTGGAGCAACCCGGTCTAATGGAAGGTGTCCCTGCCATAGCAGGGGGGTTAAACTAGATGATCTTTAAGGTCCCTTCCAACCCAAACCACTCTGATTCTATAAGAAGTGATGACTCTATGTAATCACATATAAATATTAATGAACACTCTGCACTTATTTACTATTGTTATTATTAGAAAAGTCAGGTAGAAATTTGTACAGGACTGACTGTAGAAGCTGAACATGTTTGATATTTAAATAGCCCTTGTTGGTCTTATTGGTGTTAACTAGTCCTTTCGAAATTTATGTAGTCATCACTGACTTTCTGGGAAGACTGCATCTCTGTGCCAAGGTTGTTACTAATTCAGATTTATAGATTTATTTATTTAGCTTTTCAAGCATATTATTTTGCCTCTGTGAACAAGTGGAATGATGGAAATCTCTATTTTTATTTGTAATTATTAATGTACTTTATGTTTGGTATTTTTTATTATAAAGTATATTCAGGCATGGCAGGGATTACTGGAGTCTTCTGTGATATTTGGATATAGGTGAAGTGATTATTTAATTACACTGTGATAATAGGCAGTTGGTGGTTCCTATAGCTTGTAGCTATGTACAACATGTATTCTGCAATGCCATAGACAATTGTATCCAGCTTAACAGAAGTTTTAATGTTACAAAAGGGAAGAATAAACATCCTTGTTGAAATTAGGTTAAAAGGCAGATTAAATTGTGAATTGACACTTTTCTACAAGTGATGTAATAAACGATTAAGCCTCATGATTATTGCAGTAAACTTCATGGAAGATGACGTATTAAGTCAAGTACAAGTGATTGTGTGGCCTTTACTCTTTATTGGTGCAAATACAAAATGCTTCCAAGAAGTCGTATTTGAGTAGTTAACAAATACTAGAATACTGCATCTGTTTCTGGGACTGGCATCTCAAAAGATATGAAGAACTTGACAATGTCTGCAGAAGAGCTAGAAAGATAGATTTGTGTGTTGAAGAAATGTTATTGTGTTGAGGAGTATCAGCCAATCCAGTTTTTTAAAAGGACAATGATGTAGGGCAGTGAGTTTTTCCTAGAAAGATAAGAGCAACATTAAAAGACTGTTTAAATTGTGTGGAGAAATTCAGAAAAATGCTTGGAAGCTGCATTCTGAAAAATTTAACTGAGAATAAAGGAAAAGGTTCTTGATTTAAAACAAACAAGAGAACATTGCAGCTTTTATAGAAACCAGCAAGCAAGGTGAATGGTAGACTCTTGTTTTATATCTTCAGGCAATTATACATTGTTTTGAGAGATATGCCAGCAACAAACACTAACAACTGTATCAGGACAATAGAATAAGACATTTTTACTCATAGATAATCTCTATGAATCCAAGGTATAGAGAAGCTGACAACCAGGCCTAGTGACTGTGGCAACTACTGTAAATTTAAATTAGCTTAAATTAAATGAAGGCACTTCACATGTGATTGGAGAATCAATCCTTCACTCTCTAAGCATATATATTCTAAACAGATTAAACCAAAGAATGTATTTTTGAGTATTAATTAGCACAATATAAACCATAGCTGGCAAAGTAGTCCACTGGTGAAAAGAGCAACATTTTTCAATTCTTTAAACAGTCCAGTAAAAATAATTCTGTTTCTGTAAGGAGTTCTTGTAGTAAATCATTATGAGCAATAACCAGCTCTTTTTCTTTATGTAGTTGAGTAGTTAAGTGTTTACTCTGAGAGAGACTTTAAAGGACTCCAAGCTCTTATGTTGCATCTCTATAGGAGTACAAATGTGGAGCTAAGGGAGTCAGAATGTCACAGAGAGCCTCTGGGGGCTACATTGCCTGAGAATATTCATGGGAATTTGTTAATGTGTGTTATTAAGAATAAGCAATTAGTGACTAGTAGGAAGTATCTGCCCAGGGAGGCAGATAACTTCCACCCCTTGTGGATTACAACTTTTTCCTCTGTATTTAGTTTGAGTAGATGTGCTTGTAAGAGGTATGGACGTACCTTGGCAATTAGGTAGAAGAGAACGTTGTATTTGGAAGAGAATGCTTGTTTTGTTTCAGACTTATTGGATGGAAAACCTCTACCCATAAGGTTGCACCAAACCCAAGAGGGCCTTCAGAAAGGCATTTCTGTGAGTTTTTGCACAAATGTACAGCATCATTGCTCTTTTGTTGCAAAAGAAAGGCAAATCTGTATGATGAAATGAAAACTTTTCACAAATGTGAGTCTGGGAATGTCTGTCAAGTGACGTAACCGAGGTAGAAGCAGCGAGATGCTGTTTCACCGCTTTTTAATAAAAGACTACAGTATTAGCTGAATGTAGCTGAAATGGAGCAACTTGAAGGTTACTAAGGAAAGAAATGGTGAGAAGAGAATCTTTAAAGATAAATGACACTAGTGAGATAAGGGCGGGGGGAAAGAAAAAAGCAAACTTTAGAAGTACTTAAGACCCTTGAGAAGTGGACTGTGACCTTTTATATAAACATGATTATGATTTGTGAAGAGAATCTTGAGAAAAGTATTTCCTTCCCTTTTCAATTATTTCAATTAATCTGCAAGAATATGCAGTGTGTTATAACCACAGAGTGGGTAAGAAATTCTGAGGAGCTCAGACTTCAGGCTGAAAAGAGGCCAAATTGCAGCGGGGTATGAGTAGTACTGGAACTTGTGGGAGCAATGCACATCATGTTGTTTGTGTGAGCACACTTGTAAAGACAGTGAATTGTCAGGATAGAAAAAAAATCCTTCAGCAAAAGTTGCCAAGTCTGATGTCTATATTGAATTAATGAGGAGAAAAGTATCCAATTCCTGCAGCAAAATTGGGTGCTTTAGGGAAGCATAAAGTAATCCAAGGTGCTTTTATTTCCTGTAAGGACAAATGCTTAAAGAGGAGGAGCCATCAAGGGGTTCTTTACTCTCACAAGAGGAAATGGGTTTTGGTAAGATCATCCCTATTTCATTTTCCTCATGTCACTTCTCTTGGTGCGGGGTTGTTTGATGATGCTGATGACTAAAGATTCAGAATATCAAACTGAATATGAATTATTGGTTATGTGATAGAAACCTGGCAACCTACCTTAAACCCTGGACTGAAAGGCTGAAAAAAGTGTACTTCCCAGGGTTAAATGATTAGTAGTTCCTGTTGCTTGCCTCCCTGTTTCTCTTATTTGACCTATTCAAATCACCCACTATGTGAAATGTTTTCAGTATGCAATAACTGAAACAAGGCAAGACAGAAAATATAAGACTCACATTGTGGATTTTAAAAACAAAGAGCTTTAGGAGGGTTCCTGAGCTGTAAATAGCTGGAACAGAATTGCAATGAAACATGTGATTTCTGTAAATAAAATATATTCAATTGTAATTCTCAGTGTAGACTCCTCATCTCAACATCTTTACACAGGAGTTATTGCTAGGCTGAAGTTGCCATGAAGTCTTTATTTCCTTGTCTGTAACATTCTCCTCATTTCATATGTAGTTGTTACTCTAGTAACATCATCATGATGTTGAGGTTTTTTGGTTGTGGTTTTTTGTTGTTGTTGTTTTGGTGGAGATTTTTTTGTTGGTTTGGATTTTTTTTTTTGTTTGGGTTTTTTTGTGTGTTTGTTTTTTCTTTTATGAGTGCTCACATGCTTTTTGTCTCTTCAGGTTACAATGTTGATTTAAAGTCGATTGCGACTAATTTAAATTTGGGATCTATCACAATGTCTGTTTTGAAAGACAATTCCTTTTGGACTCAAATCCTGTATTGTGGAGCATGTGAGTTTGTTGCCTTAGCCATTTACTTTAAGGGACTGTGTGTCATCTGCATTCTTCTCAAAGATCATGGATTTAGTTTCCAAAATGCCTATATAAGTAAGAGAAGAAAGTAAGCTAAATCATGAAATTACTTCAATGCCCAATTCCTCTTAACAGGATTGTTCTTTATTTGCTTTTATAGCTAGCTCTTTGCTCTTAGTAAATGAATGTGTACATATTTGAAAGAAGGCTTTCAGAACTGTTTTATACAGCATCATTCCTACTGTCTAACAATAATTATTCATGGTCCTCTATCACAAGCACTCTGAGTAAGAGATCCAAAATGTTCCTTCCTTTTAAAAGACTGTGTTTGTACAGTCTTGTTTTAAGTAGCTTTAGTTTTGCATTCATCAGAGCTCCATAAACATAATGGGAATTCAAGTTTTCATAAGGCCAATCCACAAGCCTGTTACTTCTGCCAAAATCACTTTCAGAGAAAAGCAGTTATGTGCTCTAGGGACACACATGGTTATCACAAATAGGTAGTAAGAACAGTTCAGCATTTACATTCATTTCTATTCCTTTTCAAAATTTAGAGAAGTGGAGGGAAATAATAAAAAAGAGAAAGGATTAATAATGTTAACTGTATCACATACAATTTTCACAGGGACTTCAAGATGTGCTGAGGTAAACTATGAAATTAAATTCTTGTCATGATGCATTCTGTCCTTGAACAACTTAATATAAACAAAAATATTTACTAATCAATGTGAAAAGCAGCAGTCGTGCCATAAACCAACTTATGATATAATTTAAAATACATGGTAAGCAAATGCTTTTGTAAGAATTTGTTATTTCACTTGGAGTTTCTCTCAGGAGTTATTTAGTCACTTTTAAGTATGCTGGCAGTGAAAGTAAATGTCTGCACTAAATGAAGTAAAAGGTAAGTTTTTGGGTGTGGAAGCAGACTTACTGGATTACTTAAACTTCTGTGTGCAATTCTTTTATGAAAAGAATTTGGACTTGAGCTTTAAAACTCTGAAGAAAAATATACACTTGGGGTATAGAACAGGTAATTAATGGTTGCCTGTAACACTGAGCCTGTTCAGTCGGTGTAATTAGAGCAAACCAGGCAGAAACACTGTTATCAGCTGTTAAATGCTATTGTACTACTTCATTTCTTTTTTTTCCACTTGAGATGAGACATGGCACCTTAATTGAATATAATCTTGATGTTGGTGTCAAATTTTGAAGCATATACAAGTGTCTTCCTCTTAACCAAATCATGGTGAATAGTTTTAAAGTAGCTGACACCATCTTCCAGTAACTGAAATGTATATAGACCATGCTGTTCATTGCACGAATCAACATTAGATAAGGTTAAGGTCACTAGTGGTCAATATTCCTGTGATACTATCACTGATGAGGGTTTTTCTCTATGTTTGTTGGCAGCTCTTGGTATTACTTAATATTAAATATTCATGGTGTTGTGGATGTGCTGGTGGATCTTGGTGGAGAGAAATGGAGTCTTTCCTCACAGGCAGTCTCTTGAGGATGCTGGTCACCTGTGTATATTAAATATGAGCTATATTATTGCACAGTCTCCTTTTTTTCATCCTGGTCAGTCTATGAGGCAACAAGGGTGAGGGATGGAGGGAGGAGGAGGATTGGGCTGCAGTGTTTCAAATGACATAAAACTACAGATGCATCAAAATACTCTTGGTTGGAAGGCATGGTAAGGGGCTCAAATTTGATCCACAGAATGCAGTGAAGAGTATAGTATGCTTAGGTTACTATCTTATATGTATGATATCTCATTAAAAATAAATAATTATGTTCTCCCTCTTTATACTACTTGTATCAGCAATAATAAATATTACATTATAATGCAAGTGATCTTTAACATCATTGATTTTTACCTCTAGACTGCTCACATTTACCAAAATAGACTCTTTTTTATTTTGTGTGTGTGTGTGTGTGTGGTGGTGGTTCAATCATATGAAAATTTGCAGTCAGTGTCTTCTGAAGTGTTAGCTTTTATACTTGAGGATATTTGCTGTATGTTATTTTAGTCTAGTGCTGGATTTCCTTATAGCAGCAAAATCCTTATATGTCTAAATTAAAGCATTTAATGACTTTCAGGATTTTGATGTTTGCAATGGTCAATTGCCGTGACAGCAGCCTGTGAGCATATGCCTCTATGCCTCTGGGATCTTCTGTAACCCACTGGGTCAGAGCTGAAAACTGGCCGTAGTTAGGAGCTCTTGTCTTCTCTGTAGCAAGCTTAAAAATCTAGCCTGCTTACTGAAATGTTTAATATGCAGGGAAAGAGACATGGGTGTGTGTAAGCAGGGAACACATTCATGCCAGAATAGGCTTCAGGGAGCTAGTTTCTTCCATTGGTTTCAGGAAAAAAAAAATACCAGAGAAAAGGGGAACCCTTTAGCCTTCCTTAAGGCAGTTGGAAAAGAGACACATTTAGTTACTATCTGCCAAAAATAGACACACACGTACAAAATGCTGCTTGTTGGGGTTTTTTTATTGGTGGTGGGCTTTGGGTTGGTTTTTTTATTTTGATTGGTCGTTTTGGTGGTGGTGTTTTGTTTTGTTCTTTTTTTTTTTTTAACCACTTCTCTAAAACCAGGTAACAAAAAGGAATTGAAATTGAAGTAGGTCAGTACAGCGGCTGTCTGCATTGATGAAAGGAAAGGTAACCACTGTAAGGACTTGCCAACACCATTCTAGTTAGAAATTCTCTTGTGAGCTGATGCTGGAAATCCAGGAAAAGCCAGAGGCAAAACTGAAAGGATATGGGTTATGAATGTTCATGGGTCTGTCAAGTGACATGTACTATCCTCCAAATCTATAATACTATCTTCCAGCATTGTAGAAAGATTAAAACTAATGTGATAAATGTTTAAAGCACAAGGTGTTGTTAGCAGCAAATGAAGATACATCCACTGTCAGCTTCTTTCCATGGTTTTTATGGGCCAGAAAGTGTTTTGCAGCAACAACTCCCAAATTCCAGTATTACAAGGGAAAATCATCTGAACACAGAAGAAAAAAAAAACAACAACAAAAGAACCTATGTTGTGTTTTGTGAAGATAAAGAAGAAAATTTGGAGGAGCAGGCTTTATTTTTCAGACAGAAAACTGCATGCTTCTGTATTACAGTACTTCAGAGTAGCCTTCCCTTCTCCAAAGAGCTGCAGGACCTTAGAGAGAAGCAATGCTTTCTCTTTGAAATACTGCCAGTAGAGAAATGCTTCTAGTAGCCCTTCAGAGGGAGACGAATTCCTCTTCAAGCATAGCTGTGTTATTACTCAGCAATGACAGAAGACATTACTTTTGAAAATAGTTGAGATCACCTGCAGAGATGCTCATCACCTTATAAATGGTATTTGTTAGTTGTGGAGTGGCAAAGTCTGCAATAGAAATACTACTGAAGATTAGAACCTTGTTGTGCTAATTGATGATGAAATAAGCTCTGGTTCAGAGCCATCTACTAGATGTTTGGGGTTTTCCCAGTCATGTGGGGATAGTTTGGGTATATCTGTTTCTGACCTTCAGGACCTAGCAATGTAAATAGCATTGCCTGGGTATGTTCTACTGACAGAATGCAGTTTCTTTTACTGAATGTTAGCATGCAGTTATAGGTATTAATTTAAACTGAAAATAGGAAATGAAGTTTTTTGAATCCTCAAATCACTTCTAAGATCCTGAACTATGAAACTGTCCCTAGATCTTTCAAATTAATAATAGCATATATTAATCTTGGTGGAAAAATACTTTCACCTCACATCCTATGAATATTCTAAGTAGGATCTTTAAAGCTATTCTGACATTTAAGGAAAAGTCTGGTCATTGAATATCTGATTTTGTGGTTACACATATTGATGCATATCTATTAACTTTGATGTGTATCTTTTAGCCAGAGGACATTGACTTTATTGTTTTTTTTTTTTCCCTCAGAGGATAAAGCTACTGAAGAACTTAAATGAATAAAAAAATCAGATTTTTATTTCTTCTCTGCCTGTTTCTAGAATGAGTGTGAATCTGTTATGTGTAGTGATACATACAATAAAGTGTTACATAAGGCAGAGGAAATGTGGCATAAAAGGAGAGTTATAATATGATATTTTGGTGCTTTCTTCCAATGTGAATGTGCTCAGACACATTTTCCTTCCATGTTTCTTCCAACACACTGTTACTACCAAGTTACTATTAGCCACATTCAGTGTGGGGGTTGGAGCATACAGATCATGTTTTTTCCTCATTACTTGGCTTGGTGGAGGGCTGCTTCTCAATTCCTCATGTTTATTCTTCAAACCACATCAAAGTGAATGGATAGGGGAAGAAGAATGTGAATTCACTCTGTGCTGAAGCTCACACCAGGATGTTGTTACCTTTCTGAAATTCCCTTTTCAAACTGATTTGCTGGTGATGAGTATGCATGGAAGTTAGGGGTTAGCGATTAAATAATCTCTGTAGTTTAGCAGGACAATTGCCCCCTTGTTTTGCCAGTGGCTTTCGTGCCACTTTCTACTCTTGGAGGGAAACCTTCTTGAATGAGCCATTAATTACTGCGGTGTTCTGCACAAAGTCCTTCTGGTTTTCGATGTCTCTGTTGTGAGAAAAGTAGAAAAAAAATACTAAAAGCATTAGAAAAAAAATGTTTTGTAATGAGATTGGGGTCAATAATCTTGTTTTTTCATATTTTTGTCTAAGTTTTTGCTGGTTGAGCATAAAACCAACAGCATTGGAAATGAGTTTGCTCTCTCTGTTCCCCTGTTTTCTTCTGATTATGAGAAGCTTCTCTCCTTTCTTAGTTCTGTGAAAGAAATGATAAAAATTGCATTTACTTTTTTGTTCTATTGAAACATGCAAAGAAATCATTTTTTATTTAACATCTTCTGGAGATTTAACAAGTCATTAGGAAGATGTAGGGCATTTTTGGAAATTGTTTTCTCTATATGAGTGCTGGCCTACAAACCAAACTTGTACATATTTTAATATTGTAGTCTATTTTGAGAATTCTTCTTTTGTGTGGGTTTCTTTTTTGGGTGATGTGTTTGGGTTTGGTGGGTTTGTGCATTGTTTTTTTGGTTTTGGGGTTTTTTTTTAGAACACGGGGCCAATCTTGTAAATATTATTTGAATCTAATAGTTACATATATATTTTTTTTTCTTGTTTTTATCTTGGGCAGATATCCAAAGAACCATGACAGTGGGTCTGGGTTTTTTCCTGTCTGTATAATTCTTTGTAAGCTGTATTGTGTAATGAGTTTTTAAACAGAACTCCCCTCAGAATTAATGGGGTAGTCTACTTAAAATCAGTATCACAGGATAGTCCTACATATTTGCATACCTTAATTATATAATTGAATTGTGCATCTTAATTATTACATGATTACATGCCTTAAATGTGTAATTACAACTACTTATGCTAACTGCATGACCAAAAGCATGAAATTAGGGTGTGTAATTACAGTATATACAGTAGTTGAACAAGTGTGATTTAGCTTTTTGTATACTAAATATAACTTTAAAATAAATAATAAATTTCACACTTTGCATAGTATTCTCTCCAAAGGTTATTACCAGGAAGCTGATAACAACAAAGCCAACAAATGCTTCATTTTTGTTTATCTGGGACATAGGTGTGTCTGACTTTTATACTTCATACCCTGCCAAGGGAGAAAATGATACCTGCTATAAGACAATGGCCCCAAAGAGTGATCTTAAATAATCATGAAAAATTAAAAATAGATCTGTCATGATCTTCACCTGTATTTTTAAAGGTCTGTTTCATGAAACTTTGTATGTGTTTGGTGTATGTTTCGATGCTGAAAGTCAGGGTTGCTAGGGTCATGTGGAGAGACAGTAGCATCAAGTCAAAATGAATCATCTGCTTTAGGCAGAGCCGAAATGCATTGTGCAGATCAAATAAAGTCCGTATTTCCTACCATATATTTTAAGTAGTGGCTAAGTTAAAGAAAGACACTTAAACCTGTCTTTCATTGCACAGTCACACCAAAATAATGTGTCTTATCTGCCCTGATTATTCAGAGATGCCGGAGATCATGCCTGACAATTTAAGCAGCTAGTGACTCTACCTGTAACCCCAGATGGGTACGGTGAATAAACAACCTGGGGAGAAGAGGAGGGGACAAGGAGTTCCACTTGAAAACTCTTTACTTTGCAGAAGCTGTTGGCATCCTGGGTTTTGTTTCAGACAGGCTTTCACTTGTAAGAAATCTTGTACCTTCTTACTCCATCATCTGTCATCTCCACATGAAGATACTGTTGAATTCACAGCTCTGCCTCTGCACAAGATGTTCTATGGGCTGGGATTTTCCCACCATGGAGCAGGCTGAAGCTGTTGAAGAGTTCTGTCCAGGAATTTTTGTAGAGGAAGGTCAGTCTTAAGGTCCAGCCTTGATACCTGTCTGGTCTATTGCAAGATGCCTGGCTGATTCTTCAGCTTAACTTTACAAATAGTTTAAGATGAAGGCACAGATCATGTTCTACTACTGTAGTGTCTGTTTTGTTTTGTTTGGTCTGTTTTGGTTTTGGTTTTTTTTGGTTTGTTGGTTTTGGTTTGTTTTGGTTTTTTTTTCAGACTGATAACTTTGCTGTTTCTGATAATTTTCTGGGGAGTCTGTACAAACAGTAAACTTTTCAAAGGAGATTCTCCCCAGATATGCAGTGTCTCTTCTGGACTACCAACTTTGTTGTCTTCAGCAACTTGATTTTTCTGTGCCTCAATTTCTGATGTGCACGAAGATATGATATTCTTTTCTGTAATGCAGAAGTGTTGTAAGAACGCTGGAGATTGCATGGCCTCAGTAGGAGTTGTGTGGGTACCTTTTATGAGTAGGAATGAAATAGGAGAGATTGCTAAGGGTGAAACGAGTGTTTCTTCTCTTTCTTCACACAATCGGAGGAGGTGGCTGCTCTGCCTGTATGAAGCGGTAATAAGTTGACGTATTCTCTCTTCAGGCAGCTGGCACCAGCCTTACCTCCTGCTGTTGACCAAGAGAGCCACTAACAGCAAGGACAGGTCTTCCCAGGGAGAAAGGGATAGTTCTGGAGCCGCAGAATAGCAAAAATCAGTTTAACAAGAAAAGACCAAGATTGGTCATATATTCACCAGGGCCATAACTTTGCTGCCAAGAAGAGGTCAGCAGGAAAATGATTCCTGCTGTGCTTTAGATCTGAAATATTCCTTCATTTCTCAGCCCTGTGTGAGTGGATCTGTTTGTGTATGCTGTCTTCTGTTTGTGAGAATTGTATGTTGAGTTATATAACATATTTCCTGGTTTTATCCAAAACCAAGATGATAATTGGTAGCAAAAAATAGCCCACTCCAAATTCTGCGTCTTCAGAATGCCTCAGTGATGTGGTTTAGATTGTATGACAGTAATGGTGAGGTTAGATATCGAAACGATTACAGAACCGATTGTGCCATATTCAGTAAGATGATTGCTTAACTTAGAGCTGCAGGTTAAAAGATCTTTGGGTTGAAGATTCATGATTTTGTTCTCATTCTTGTCCTGAGAGCAATTATTTCAGATAATTTTGTGTCCAAAGTAGGAGATGTTTCTTAGAGCATCTACTGTAATTCATTGGTGTCCTCTGGGAATGATAGGCATGGGATTTTGGAAGGAGCTTATAACCAGCTTCAGCCAGTATTTCTGTGTTTACTATGCCATTATTTTAGAGACAAGAAAACAGAAGCCCAGGCAGCAGGAATGTCAAAAGCATCATAGGGGGTTCAGATTATGAACTGTTTGGACTCACTGAAATTTCTGTTTGGGAAATTGTCATTTTTCCATTTGGAAGAGTGGTTTACCTCAAGTATCATTGTGATCCCCTGGGAAAACTAGGTGTGAAAGTTACTTGAAAAGTATTGATGGCGAAAATGTGGAGCAAGCACCACTGCTCTTCTCACCATGCAGGTATGTTTCAGGAGCTTTTCTACAAGGCCCATAGTTTTTGTCTAAGACTTCAAGTTATTATTAAAAACTGCTTGTTTTCAATTAGCAAATATAAGGCCATATTGATTTGGGTTTTTTTTCTGTTTGAAGAAACTCAGGTTGCCTAATCACCCTCAGAATTTAAAAGAAAAAAGCTCTATGTGTATGAATGGCCCCATATAAGAGTCTTCTCATATACTGGAAACTTTTGCAACAAAGCAAGGAGCTTGCAAAGGGATGTCAGGATTGAAAATGAAACTGTTCTATAACTTAATGACTTTTCACAATTCCACAGATTCAATATACACTTCGCACTTTCAGGAGCTTGTTCTACTTTGTTCCTATTCTGTGTTCTAAAATCACTTACACATAAGAATATTAATTACAAATTTAACTATAAACATGCATAGAAGCCTTTTTCTCCTTTTGTGGCATTTTTGTAAATCCATGGTGATAATTAAATCCTCTTTGTCTATCATTATTGCTCCTGTCATTCTTATGTTCACAAATAACTATTAAACACCTTATGGGGTAAATGGTACAGTCTCATGGCATAGGATTCCTCATTCTACAGGTTCCCAAGAGAGTTTGCATACTTGATGCATATAAAACCCTGCTGAAATTTAGCTGGTTTAGGTTTGTAATAGAATCTTTGCTTCATTTACACTGTTGCTCTTCAGGAGACCACAAAGTTCTTTCCCATCCTCAGTGAAGCTGGATTGTGACTAAGATCGCAAAATGTGAAAAACTTCTCAATAGAAATTAAGAAATAAATGAAAATAAGAGCAACACAGCCAGAAAACAAGACTGGCAAAATGTTCTTGCCACACGCTAAGCTTTGTAGGAGGTATATGAGTGGATTAAGACACTTCTAATTGCTTGACACTGGAAATCTCCATCTCAGGTTTTAAAAAAAAAGAAAAGAAGATTTGGAAATTTTTATAACATTGAATTTTGCCATTAATTAGGATGTGAGCCATGTTGTCCAGTAGTTAAAGCCAAGGGCTTGGCAATAAGAAGATCATGGTGTTCTAATTATGCAGTTTGGATAATTTTCCATTGTCTTTATTATTTGTTTATTTTATTCACATGTGTGCAGTGGATGCTTTAAAATGTGAAAATCAGACTTAAAACTTTGAGCTACCTATAATTCTACATGAAACCTCTATATGGAGAGCTTACGTATATTTTCTTTTATATTTTTTATTCTTCCTTTTTTTTAACTCACCTGATCAGGTCTTTCAATAACAATGCACATATAGAGACTTCTGTTCTCAGCCTGCTGGACAGAACCAACCTCCATCTATGCATAGGAAGAAATGCTTTTTGCTCTCATGGTTAGGAGTTTCCCAATGACCTGTTGCTGGCAGGGTTCATTTGGAGATTCCTACTTTCTTTGCACATTTTAGCCTGAGTATCCACACCAGTATTATCAGGAAGGGAAGACTTTGGCCTACTGGCTTCTGTAGAGGCATGAGTTTTATGTTATCCTGGCCCACTTAGTGGATCATGAAATATGGATTTAGGATCTCCATGTGTTGCAGGTGACCCTCCTGCATTGTACTGAATAGCTGCAGCCTCAAGAACGTTGTGCTGTCTTCCTGTTGAGATAAAGTGCTGTCTTCCTGTTGAGAGATGAATTGATATTAGTAAGCACAGATTTACATTTATATGAACCTACTCCCTGTGGTCTGGAACCTTGGTCGAAATTTGCAAGTATCAACTTGTCATTCTTTTCCAATATGAGGCAGGACTGGGGAAGAGGACCTGTCTTCTTCCTGTTTTGAGAGAACATCCTGTTTGTGAAGTACCTTCTTCATGGAAATTAAAATTGATAATAATAATTTTTGCTCTGGTTCACAGGGGAGAACTTTACCTGAATTCAGTGACACTTCAGTTTCCTTGTTCGTGATGTGATGATGAGCACAGTGAGAGTTGTGAATCAAAGGCAGCCAGAGGAGGTGGAATAGACTGAAATAATTTAAAAGTATAAGTACTATGCTTGACATCAGGAATTGTGTAAGGACATTGATTATTATTATAATCAAATAATACAGGTCCAACAATAGGTCAGAGAAGTGACACATCCACAGGTGCTCTGTACAGAGTGCCACAGTTAACTTACTCCAAGAACACACAGTACTGTTCCGATTAATTGAGAAAATAGCTTGATACTTCACAGGTTGGAGCAGCCAGATCATTCTAAAGCAGTGATTATCTTCCCTGCTACAAAGTATGTTTAATTTCAAACTTAATTGTATCCACATTTCCGTTTCTAATTAATCTAAATATAGAAATGCTATAGTAACCGAACAGCATGTTCTTTGAGGAAATAAACCACGGCACAATCCCGTGGCACCAGAGTAATCTGATTAAAGATATGTTTATGTAACACAGGTCTTTAAAAGTTAACTAATTTCCCATATGCTTACTATTCCTGTGATGCACTTTAGTTTTAAAGGAGAAATGAAAAATCTTCATCTTGCTTGTTTTATGCTTTGGGATTTCCACCCTCTCTAGTTCGTATGGAATTGATGGAAGTGATTGAAAATGTAGTCACCCACTTGATAGTATATGCGTCTGAATAGGACAAGAATCCAATTTTTAGTACGAAATTTCCAAAACTGATATGTGCACAAGGGTTTACACGCACTGATCTACTTATAGTTAACAAGGTGTACTTCTGTAGTCTATAGCATGTGTTTCTGAGAGGGTTCCTGCAGGTGGCCGGTATTCACAAGCAGGTCAGAATGGCCTGTAAGAGGTTAGGGCGTAGTTTTCTCACCTATGATTTTGCATGTACTGAGCTAAAGGGCTGCAACTGCTCTAAGGCTGTGCATAATTTTTCATGTATCTGAAGTGCACTGAAAACCAAAGATTTATCAGTGCTGTCTGTGACTGACCTCTGCACTGGTTTGTCAATTTTCTTGCTGCTGTGCAGATATATAACCTTATAAAATACAAAACCTGGGAGCAATGCATGGTTGAAATAGCTCTGAACATTTCTTTTCATCTAAAAGAAAACCTTTCTTTTTACAAGCAAGCTGGATTGCTTTGTTTTGTTCTAGGTTGTTGGGTTTTTTTTTCCATCAGGAAGTGCAGCACATGCACTGATTCTGATGGACAGTATTATAATTGATATTTTTGAGGTTGATTTGGAAGTCCTGGCCAACCAGCATTTTTCTGAGAGGGAAAATGGAAAAACTGTAATGTTGACCTTTATTGTTAGTAATACCAATATGGCACAAACCACAGTTGGATCTTTAATATGGTTTTGGGCTTGGAGTTTAATATTTAGACACTCGTTGGTGGAAACTGAGTGCACTGAGGAAACCTTGTACATAAACTCTCTCTGAGGAATCCTCTGTTTCCACTTGATACAAAGCTAAGATACAGATTTATTTGTTTTACTTAGCAGTTTTACTTGTTTTACATATTTATTTGTTTTACTTAGCAGAGAAGAGAGCTTGTGTATCTTCTTTCCAGCTGAAATTCTTAGTCCTGATGACATCCAGCTGGTGGGCTGGATGAGAGAGATCAGCTAGAGAGAGACTGGATGGTGGAATGGAAGATAGAAAGGCAGAGCTGCAACAGGAGAGCTGATAAATGAAGGGGTTCATTTCATTCAGTAAAACATCTTTAGGGAAAAAAAATGCTTTAAAATTCTGACATAGAAATTCTGGTTCTTCTAGGAAAAAAAATCGCTTCTGAAAACTGATCTGAGCTCTTGAAAAGATGCAGCTTTTCCTTTCAACACTTACACCAGACTTAAAGCTGTTTACTAAGAAGAGAGCACCACCTTGTGTTAGTAAATCACTACATCTTGTAAGACAGGATGCGAACGTTTTCTCGCACAATTGAGTTGAACTTGAAGAATAAAGATGTACTTTTTTTTTTTTCCTTTTTTTAAATCCCATGGTGGTCTTGCACTATGCTGTAGAATGCAGGTGACTTTTTTTTTTCCTCATTATTTAAGCTTTATTTCTCTTATACTGTATATAGTCTTGTTGTGAAGGAGACAAGGAGGAGTTTGAGATCTCATCTATTTTCTCTTATACGAAGCTAAATTGATCCTGTTTCATTTTTTGTGAAGCAGAATATTCTCAGAACCAAATTATCCAAGCAAGTTTTGTTTGTTTGTTTTGTGTGTGTGATGATGAACATTTCATTAACTTAATTCGCAATTTACTGCAGGACCTTAATCCATAACATTCTCATTTTGTACAAATAATCTTTGCTTTTTTTCCAGAGGGACGTGTGTTGTGATTAGGAGCTTTTTTAAAAGGAACTTAGCTCTTCCACAATGGAAATGAGCCTAGAGAAATGTATCACCATATGATGGAGCCAGTGGAAATTGAAGAATAGATTTCTGCATTTCTAAGTTTGAATACGAATATCTGACTCTAAACTAAAATCGGATTGTAAGTAAGTGGGGAAATAAAAAAAGAAGGAAAAATATGCCTCTGAAGAAAAAGAACTTAAAGCTGAACTCTGAAGAGGAGTTTAATGTATTTGCGTTAAACCTATTCCCCTATGAATGAAACAAATATATGTGGTGTGAATGAAAAGCAGACAAATCTTCTGCTTCCAGGAAGTATGCTGGAAATGTAGACTGAAGCTCTAACATACTTTTCAGATTCTTTGAAAGGGTAGCTAAGCTTCAGAATTAATTATTTGATCTCAGAGATGGAGACATGATATATAACATGGTGCCCAGCAGTGAATACTGCATGCCTATAGAGTCTGGATCTGTATATAGTTATGCAGCTCTTGCTTTGAGTATTTGCCCTGAACCATATAGACTAACCACAGTGGTTGTCAGTCTACATATGTGTTCCCTGCTGTTCCCAGAATCCCGGCATGTGTTCCCAACATGGGTTCCCAGGATATTCCAGCTGTATACTATCAGTTCTGCTCTGAATCCTGTGTAATACATCAGGTAAAGCCTGTTTTCCCACCATGGAGGCACGGTAGATTGATGCTTTTGGCAAAAGGAGACAGAGATGCTGCAGATTTGGCAAGAATTCATAGTTAGTTCTGGTGCCTGACTTAAAGTTATCACGGCTGCATCTTTAAAAGTGCAGGAAATTCAAGTGTCCTGTACAAAACATCATCTCCAACAGTGCATTTGAATTTCCTGTGCAAATGTGTCATAGATGCCTATTTTCAGAGAATACATTGAATCAGGAAGACATTGACTTAGTAAGACTGGTTTACGTCAAAAACTTGTGAAGAACCAAGGTGTAAGAAAACATTTCCAATCCAGCTTTTTAGAATAATTTCAGATCAAAATTAATTGATTTCCATAAAACCCCCTCATTCTACTTCTTTGCTTTAGTACTAGAGTACCTCTAGTGCTCTAGAGTTTGCTATTGTTGATCTTAATATAAAGGGGATCTTTTTTTGGTTGGTTGGTTTGAGATTTTTTTGGGGTTTTGTTGGTTGTTTGTTTGTTTTCCCCAAAAATGGTTACAGCTATACTCTGTAAGGGCTCAAAGAGGAGGAGCATAAAGACACTACATGTTTGTTAGGACACTGAGACAGTATCTGTGGGGAGTGAAGGATAGTAGGGAAACTAGAAGACATTGATATAAAATCAGATTAGCTTTGAGTACTGTGAGAGGCCATGGTACGAGTGTGTATAGTAAAAAAGGCTAAGCAAAGCTCTATTGCCTTGGACTTAAAAGAAAATTCAAACCAGAAACCCCTATACATTTTTTTATATGTATATATGCATTAAAATCAAGATACTTTTTCTCTCAAGAAGCAAAAGAATTTATAATGCTGTTCTAGTTGTCCTGAACTTTGTACTCAGCAGTTCTTTCCAGTATAAGAAATGTGAGTAGTGCATATGGAAGGTAAACTCTTCAAATTAGAACTGTTATGATATTTGCGGGAGGGGGGGAGGGAATCTTTTCATTAACTAAACCTGTCTTAAGTTTCCTTTGTAAAAGGTTTCTCAGGTCTAGGATGGTCAGTGTCTGAATGACAGTGTAGCAAGGTGGCTATGGTATTTCCGTGGCATGTAGGAGACAGGGATTCATTTTCTGCTCACAGCAGGAGAGGTGAGTGGGTGTGTTGACCTCCAGCATCCCCAGGGAAATGTCTCCTTTTTATCTCATCTTGTCTCCACCCTGCTTTGCTCTGGTGGTACATCTATTTCTTCAGGTAAAAGCATTGTAAAGACCCAGTATGGAGAAAGAAAACATTTCAAGAAAATGAAGGGGAGAAAAATCCTCTTCCCAGGCAACTCTATGCAGGATGTCTTCCACTACTCAGTTTTACAACACAAGTAAACCAGTAATGTAAGCAATGGAGAATGCGTTCCTCGTGTGGAACTCTGTATCTCCTGTTCCTTGCAGAGATGTGCAAAACAGCACAAGGCACAGGGAGTTTCTTCCCAGTGGTAACTGCCATCTTTTTACAGTTGTCCCAGTATGTGTTCATGATATAGCACAGCTAGGGAGGCATCTGGAATTTCTGGGATTTATTCCTGATCAAAGTTGTGTGCACAGCTTACTGAGCAAAGATGAGAAAAAATATGTTGTCTGGTGAAGAATATCCCCAGGAAAGCTTGTGCAGATGGAGCATGTCACCTGGGCTGCTCCCCCAGCTTGGCACACTCGCCATGTGGAGCTGTGAGGCTGCAGCCCCCTCCTATACTGTCCCATGGAGGGAAGAGCTGTTTATGGTGTTCCCAGGCCGCGTTTACCCTGCAGAGCAAAGGTCCCTTTATTCACATGCCTCAGCATTGAGGGAGCTATTGTGCAGCATGCTGGGGTGGTCAGGTTGGCTATGGCTGCAGCATGTTTGTTCTTCCCTTTCTCTTTCCTCTGCCTATTCTTACTTTTCTGGGACAGGAAAGCTGTTCCCTACCCTCCACTGCAGTTCTGGCACTCATCTCACCTCTCGTGACTCTCAAAGTTTACATTAAGGATGACATTTTTTGGCTGGCATTTGGTCCCAAAGGTCATCCTTCATTCCAGTGGTTTTATACAACTAGCTCTTTCCTTGAAAGGTAACCTTTCCTGTTTTAGCAATATGTGTTTTCTTACCTGTTGTTGCTTGCAATGCTAATGCTTCATTGTAACTGCAGTTAGTATACCAGGGCTCACAGTGACGGGATACTATAAGGGAAGAGGAGTAAATCCACAATTTTGAGGTTATGTTACACTGTGTGTAGATATCCCAGTGTTACCTGGTTTAGTTTGTCCTGCTAAACAAGGATCTGTTTTGACTGTCCCAAACTACAGAACCTCTTTGGATGTGGAAAAAGTGGGTGTTACTCTGCACTACACTATCTCAACACACAAGCAGTTTATTAATGCTATTTGCAGTATTCACAGTCCTCCCTGCATTTTAGGTTCTTGTCCTGTTGTGCCCAAGACTGTCGACAGTTGAACAACTTAGTGACCACCATTTTGCTTACTTTTATAAACATTTGAGTGTTTCCCTTTAAAAGTGCATCTGTATTTAACTATTTACTTGCCTGAAAATTGTAGACTAATCATTAAACATTTCCTATTGTTCCTGTTCAAAATTTTGTCATAAATGTGCTTTCAGTCACTGCCTGCCTTCATGGGTTACACCCTTTTTTGTATGATTTCAAGAGACATTTGAGAAACAATAATTTGGAAATTCATTACAATGCCAGGGTTTATATGCTCTCATTAAGCATTAATTGGTAGTTGATGGCTATTGCTATTTTTAACACCATTAGTTCATAGCAATGTAATTAGTGATGCTAAGTACAGGATCCACATTAATAGCATTACTAATTGTAAATCTGGAGATAGAAACACAAGATGACTGGTTAATTTCTAGGCAATATCTCATGATAATTGGCTATAGGACATTTTTGCTGAAGTAGAAAGGTAAATAATTTAAAATCTTTTCTTGTAGTTTGCGCTGTACTTTGCAATACTAATATAGTCTGTTGCACACATTTTAGTCTTGTGAAATGCAATACCATTAGTATCTCACAGCCTTCGCAGTTATTTTCATGCTTCTCAACTATTTTATATATACTAGCAACTATGAATTAAGAAAGAAGCAGAAGCAGTAAACCAACAACTTTAAGGACATCTGCCTGAGAAACTTAGTTTTTGCAAAGCAGTGTCATATAAGCAGAAAACAGGAAATTTGAAATAGATTTATAATATTTTAATTATGTAATGCATATAAGATGCATTATATAATAAATATATAGATATAATAAAATACATATCTATATCTCTATATAAATATATATCTATATAAAAATATAGATATATAAAATATATAAAATATAAAGATGGCAGATGCTTACTGATGCTGCTTGCTTTATTTTATGTTTTTTAAAATTAGTTTTATATTGCCAGAAAAAAAATTTGGTCTCATTCTAGGTATTAATAATACAGTGATTGCAATATTTAAATTCTATTGAGCTAGATTTTAAGCAATTTTTGCTTCAGCAACTATGTGATAGGTCTTTAGATGTAAAAGTTCCTATGTACAGATGTCCAAAGTGCTTTTCCACATCACTATACAGGCTAGCATAGAGCCTTTCCCCAGTTTAACTAAGCACCTCCTAAATATTGAAAGAGAAGTAACAAATCGACATGATCTTTTCAGCTCCCAGCAAGTAGGAGAACATGTCTTGATTAGATCCTGAGTTATATAAATAGTATAAGAACTGATATTAGAGAGGGAATGGATGTATGTGAAAGCGAGGCTGAAAAAATTAATGATGCATCTTTACAGCCTTACTGAGACCTCATTGATTTCCATGGAAACCTTTTCATTGACTTCAGTGGGTCTCTTTAGTCTGATGCTAGAAAGGGTGGTTGACAGTTACCGAGGTGTGTGCTCTGGTCTCCATTCCATTGTGCTCAACAGCATTGCCTGCTGCTCAGCGATGCTTTACTTTCAGTGGATTTTAACTGCTTCCTGATTGAAAGAGGCTTTAATTTGGAGCCATTTTCTGTGGTTAGGTAATACTGATATATGCCTCCATGCCACGGCATGTAAGGTAGTGCTATTATTATAAATACAGATACGCTATAGGTAAACCAAGAAATACAGGGAAAAGGTTAAGCTGTCAAGCTCCATCCCAGCAATTTTTCCCAGAGGTATCTTTGCCCCTTCTGACAACATAGGGAAATTCTAGGAAAACAGTATAAAGCCAGCCTTCACCCTCTGGAATTTCTTTTTCCTAGGATTCCTTCCCCCCAACTGAAAACAAATTTGTTTTCTGTGAATAGGAGGAACTGTCTGTGTTTCTTGATTTGTTTCATACCTCTCCCCCACTGTCTTGTCTCATCTGATTTGATTACTTCCAAGATGAAGACCTGAGAATAGGGGAGAGCATTGTCATGGTGATTTAGCAGGAGAACTCCTGTCTCTGGTCGCTGGAAAAATTGTTTGCATATTCTGAGCAATATTATTTTCTGGAGAAAAAAAACTTGAAAGTAAGAATAGTGAAGTTAAGTTCTTTTGTAAGCACAGACATTACAAGATGCTTCACTAGAGTTCCTACTGCAGATGTGAACTGTACAAGAACTCTGGAAATCACAGTCACTCTTGCTGTCATTTTTCTTATTTTATCAAGGCCTTGATCTGTTCGCTTGTTCTTGATCTGTTTGTTTTTTCTTGATCTGTTTGACAGGTGACACTGATATCACATACCAGGAAGTATAAATACTCTTATTTCCCCAGTTTTTGTTTCTAAAATCCTTGTGTGATAGCAAACTTATATCAAGAAAGTTCTTTTTGCCCCTCAGTGAAACAGTTCCACACTTGTATTCTGAGAACCACCTATTTTCCTCTATCTATGTACTTAAATGTATTCCTTTAGAATTTTGTTCAGACTGCAAAGTCTACAGGTACTGAGGGAGAGCTGTTTTCCATTACTGGTAATACAAGGATTGCTAACTATGCTTTCATTATGGTGGTGGTGATCCCAGCTGACTTTCAGACCTAGACTGAGTTAGCAGAAAATATTCTTTACCTTTACCTTGTAAAATGAATACTTGGATCTGGATACACAGGTACAGTAAGAAGCAAACTGTCAGTGCCATTGCCACAGCCCTTAATCGATCTGAACGTCTGTTCCCTGCCAGCTGGGGACTCATCGTGAGCTGGGAAAAACCAGCTCCCTCCTCCCATGGTGGACGATGGTGAGTCCTCTGTCTGATGAGGTCTAAATTCTGCAGACAGACTTCTCAAATTAGACTCAATATGGTTCTAACATCTGTAAACAACAACACATGTAATGGAGTTAGCATTGTCCAATGCATTTTTGCATATGTTTACTTTAGTGTATCTTTATTTCTGCAGTGCTTATTTATTGTCACTTAATCTTTTCCCAGGTCTGTATTACAAGCAGGCATATATATCCCGAAACTTTGTCAGAATAGCCATCTAAATATTTCTGTGCTAATTTCCTCTTTTTGAACTATTGACCAATTGTGAAATTTTGCTTTATAGATTGTAATCTACATGTCTGCTCTTTTTTCTAACATAGACCTGTTTGCGGGTTTGTATTTTTTTGGGTGGTGTGAGGAAAGGAACAAAATGGAAAGAGATGTCTTTCCCATGATTTAAACCAAAACAAACGCCCAAAAAACTCAAACGAAACCATTTGCAGGTAAACCCCACCCAGTTTCATCCATTGCCTCAGAGTGAAATATTTATTAAACTGAACCTCATATAGCAAACAGATACCTCTCTTTTTCTTTTTTTTCCTTTTTTCCCCCTGTTTTTTTCTTTTTCTTTCTTTTTTAATTCTTTTTTTCTCCCTTTCACTTCTAAGGGTGTTCAAGTTTGGTTTTGCTGCCTCTTTTGAGGAAGAGCAGAGCAGCCAGCTGAACATGATGAGTTTTAATGGGTTCTTATAAATTACTATTTGGAAAAAAAAATAAATCATAGCTTAAGAGTTTAATATTTTTCTGAAAGGATAAGGTTAGCTCCAGCTTGAACTCCTTCCCTGCCACATCAAATGGGAAGGTTTGTGCATATGTTCAGGTTTGCATGTGAGAGGTACTGCGCTGCAGGGAGATGATAGAGTTTCTGCAGAACACAGATGACAGTGGGGATGTCTGTCTTGGAGGTTTTGAGCCAAGAAGGTTCACCAGGCTTTTCTGAGCTCCTGGTTTTAGTTAAATACTGAGGTAGCTGGCTATAACCATTAATGCATGATAGCTGTAGCTGGCAAGAAAGCAGATATGCTTACATTTAAATTGACCATTTTTCAGTAGAGGTGTTACATACAGTTTTAATCACAGATGGTGATTAAATGACAGTTTTCTGTAATCATAGTGTTAACTCTTATACTAGCCTTTGCTTCACAGGGGCTAGGGAATAGCTGAAAACTCTTTAAACCAAGGGCTAGTTGCTTTTTTCTTTTGTATGTTTGGGGTGGTGGTGGTGTTAATTTTTGGTTTTTTTGTTTTCGTTTTTTTTTTTTTATGTGAATGATTTTGGTGCCATTTGACACAATCTATTCTGAAACAAACAGAAACCTTTTATGCTGATTAGGGTTCCCAGGGATGGGTATGTGGAGTTACAGAGTTTGTAAGAGTACCAAGAGAGTGGGATGGAAAGGGCATTTGGAAAAACTAAAAGATAGTCCCTAATATAGGACCCTCGTGAGATATTTCCGCTGTGAACAGTTTGCGGCGCAGCAGCGGAGCACAACTCATAAGTCAGGCTCAGTGACAATCCTTGGGGTGCGGAGCCCGCGGTGGGTGTGGAGTGCGGGCCGGGAAGCCCTGGCGGATGAGCGCACACGCAGATCCCCAGCGCGGAGTTAACTATGGTGTTAATCACCCCTTCGAGAGCCCTCCGCCGCCGAAGGGGGGAGCCAGTGTGGCGGGGGCGGCACCGTCCCATAGAGCGCCGGGGCCGGGGGCGATTCGTGGGGAGCGGCGTGGAGGAGTTCTGTCACGTCCCAGCTCCGTGACCCGGCTCCCCCCACCACCGCCGGTGTGCGCTGCTGCGGAGGTCCCGGTCCGCCCAGCCCCGGGCCGGCGGAGAGGGCGCGGAGGTGCCGGCAGGTGTCTCTGCAGGGCAGCGGTTCCGAGGAGCAGCGGGGCTGGCCTGGTGGTAGACTGCATGCAGCCGTTAAATACTGAAACTCTGCTAGAAACAGGCAGGCGATAGCGCATGTATTTAGCTTTTGACTGTAGTGTCAGAAGTAGCTGCTCCTTATTCCTTTGGATGTCGGAATCCCGTGCTGTCCAGGTTATGGAGAGGATCGCACACGGACCCAGCTTGTGGGACGGGTCTGGCTGTACTGTGGCTTGGGGTTCATCCTTGCATAGTTCTTGAAAGAGCTTGTACAGAGCTTCAGGGCCTTGTGTTGCCCCTTCCAGTCCTGCTTTCTTGTGAAATGGTCACTGTGGTCCTGGAGGATATTCCAAGCAAAACTAGGGTGAGGTGCATCTGTGGGTGTGCAGTATTTAAGCATTTATACATCTTACATGTTTCCTCTGTGGGAAAAATAGCTGGCTCTAGCTGTGGCTTTTCTAGGTAGCCCAGAGGCTGGGTTAAATCACGCTCTGGAAATGCCCTGGTCCACTTCAGAAAGAGCTTGAACAACTTGGACTGGACAAGTGAACAACTGAAATTAATAACCTTAAACAGGTGAAGTCAAGCGAGATAAATGCTGACCATAAGAGGTAGACTGCACCATTTCTTGAGCAGAGGCTTTCTCCTTTGGTAGTTGCAGAGTTTTCTGCAAGACCCTGATCCATGGCAGGCTTCCTAAATACTGTGAGGGTACAAATAGCAATTAACTGATTTGGCATTATGGTTCTTGTTACACTGATACAGGTTTCTGCATTTTAATGTTTCTGCATTTCAGGCCTGTCTTGAGAGATTTCTGGTCTTTGTGACACTTGCAGTCTGATCTTAGTTCTTCAAGTAATTTACCATGAGATTTTTAATTACGCAAACTTTTAGTACAGATTCCTAAGTGATCTTCATTACCTGATACTTAGGAAGTCTTGTGGATTTCCTGATGATGAATAAAAAAACCTGTAAAGTTGTTTGGGTTTTTTTTTTTTGTTTGGTTGTTGTTTTTTTTTTTTTTAATTATTGCCTTTACAGGGTATTATCTTAACAAATGTGTATTTTGTGATATTTGTGTATTCTGTGTATTTGCTTTATGTGCCAAAAGCTAAAATAAATACTTAATTAGGAATAAGAACGCTTAAGCAATGTCATAGAATTTCTGCCCTTTTTCATTTCCTAATACAGCAACTTCTGTGCCTTGTAACAAGAATATGAACTTGATTCATAGAATATTGTAGAAACCTGAATTGAGTACTTATCCTTTGTGGAAGTCTGTCTTTTCATTTTAAAAAGGCAAAACAGAACAAAAAGGTAACCCACAGCTGTCTAGTTCTTGTGGGGTTTTTTCCTGTGTGCTTGTTTGGATGTGTGTATGGATTTTTAGTGTTTGTTTGTTTTTTTCAGTAATGGAATATGGAACCTTCTAAATATTCTCTCCTTTGAAGCTGCACAATAGACAACATCGGAACAGGAATAAAAGTAAATTTGTACTTAAAGGTAAGTGTGCAATAGTTATTGCCATCTAGTGTTCCCATACCTTTATGGCATCAAACACACATTATGGAAACTGTCTTGCAGCTTCCATCCACCTTTCTTTTTGCTTAAACAATTGTGTTTCTCTGGAACAGAAAAGTTTGTTAAAACTCAACATTGCTACCTTTCTCCAGTGAGTGAGAGACTAGTGGTGAAACAGTGATTGTCAGACAAAAAGTTATAAGCAGTGCATATACACATATACTAATTCAAGATGATGTGACTAAGAACGTGAATGGATATAGATGAATGGATTCTGTGTTTGAGAATTTTATCTGAAAATATCTTGTGGAGAATGGAAGTAGGAAGTACTGGTACTTATCAAAATAAGTATTCCATGAGTTATTTACTGAATTCTCCTTAGAGTTCCCAAGACAGCTCTGCTGTTAAATCAGTTTTTAAAAATCCATTGGGACTAACTGGTGAATATTTTGGTGTACAGGAAAGAACTGTAAATGAGTTAATGAAGTGGACTTTTGCAGTCCCCAGTTTCAGGATTTATGCTTGTGCACAAGCATACATGTTTTAATTATAGTGTTATTGTAAAAGATGCTATTTATAGCTCAGTAACGTTTAGCGGTCCCAGTGAAGACTTGAACTCTGTAGTATGGGGTGTAAGGTAGGAGTGCAGGAGGCTGATCAATCTTGGTGCATGTTTGAGCTGTCAGCAGTTGCTTCTAGTGCAGAAGGGGAAAGGAAATGAGCATAATTCCCTATTACTGATGTAGACTGGGATAGAAAGTGATGCAGTGGCTTTTCCTAGAACAAAAGAAGCTTGTGTTTAAACTAGAAACCCAAACTGATTTCCTGGATCCCAGCCTTAAACCAAATGCAAAAGTCTCTGCTGGACCTTCTTTCTCTTAATTACTGCATAATATCTAAGCTATTATACAAATCTTAATAGTGACTCAAAGATGTTTTAGTGAATCATGTATTCACTTTCAAATTGAATTTGAGAAGTTCTGTGCATAGTATTACGTCTTAAATGAGTCACAGTTCTTGAAGTCTTTAAATCCTACTGTCTGTTATACTATGCATGTGGCTCAATTCACAGCTCTACCTGAACTGCTGTTAGTGAGACCTGTGGTACTACAAGAAGTATATATAGTTTAATTGAACGCTAAAAATGGTCATAGGGGAGATAGTTTATGTGGCTACATTAAAGATCTCATGTGCCTCTTGTTTTTCTTCTAAATCTCTTTATAATTTATGTCTAGGTTTTTATTGTATTTTGTTATGGGATGGAATTTTCAGAAGAGCTTAGCTGGTATATAAATAATAAAACAAGGACTTACTTTGTTGGAAGTCCCAAGGTTTTGAAAGAATATTATTTTCTACCACATGGAGCCTTTTCTGTGATGTCCTTTTCTTATACTTTTGCACCTTCTCTTTTCCTTTCTCTTTCTCATTTTTCATTTTCCCTTTTTCTCTGTTAGAATCAATTTCTTCTGATAGGCTGGTGTCCATGCTAGGAGGGATACCACTGAGTGTTAGATCTGTTATTTTGAGCTTTTTGGTCATAATTTTGATGATTTTTGGAGTCCTGTAGATGAGAAAGCTTTATACCACAGTTTGAAGAAGCAGCTTTTCCTACTCTGAAGATCAGTGCAGTCTGTATACAAATGCTTGTTTCAATTCTATGCGTATATATGTTTATGACTCCATCAATGAATTTCACATCACAGATGCAGTGGAAAAATATTTTGACAATGCAAATGAGATGGATGCCCACCACACATCCTGTATACCCTTGTGAGAAAAGCTTAGAGGTATAACTACAAGGGCAACTGGCTTTTGCAAGCTGCAAGTGGACTGTGCTTATACAGTGGGGATGTCAGCAGCTGGAGACCCAGTATCCCTGAAACAGTCAATGAATATATGAAGGTAGGAGACATAATAACCTTTGCTCCATAACCCCTGCTAGGCACAGTGTTGTTATAACCCAGACTTCCTTCTCAGTACATCACTGCTAAGCCCATAAGTTGAGTTCAGTTTTGTTCATTCTGTACCACACATCTTGTGCTAGTCCTCTCCAGCAAGAGCTATCTTGCAATGATGTTAGCATGAGAAAATGTAGTGCAGTCTTGGTTTCTGGCAGCATTATGACCTGCCAAAGGTGGCTAGCTTTATGATCCTAAAAATAGGGCCAATACAGAAAGTCATTCTGAGAGAATCTAAAATCTTTGTGCTGTGCTGCAGGTTAAATTCTAACTTTTCTGTAGCTGATAACCATCCCTTAGGAGCACTAAGAGGTTTTCACCCAGAGCATTATTACCTGTGTTGTTCAGGGCTGAGAAAGGCACTCAGCTTATTTCGATGCATCAGAGCTGCTACTTCAGATTTTTTTTTCTGTAAGCCCGATTGCAGGAATGTAACAATAATTGGCTGCCCTTTTTTGCCACACATAATGAAATAAGCACATTTCTTATGCTTTATGGTATATGTTGAAGAAACTACAGCCTAAAAGCAAGCTCTCTTGATGCATCTCCACTGACAGAAGTTTTGATTCTATAGGCCTCCTGTAGGCATAAGAAAAATCAGTTACGCCTTTAAAAATAATGAACTTGGATTCTTAATACGGCTTCTGAGTTAGGCAATATTAGCTAATCTGAGACAGAAATGAAGTGCTTTGTGTCCTTCTTTTCCAAATGCCTATTCAAGTGCTCCATGCCCAGGGTCTGTCTTTACCATCCCCTTTACAATACTCCTTTGTATCCTAAATCCTTAAGTTTTATAACCATGATAATATTTTGAAACATTTCTAAGTGTATGGTAAGTACTGGACTATCTGAAAGTTCTCTGACTCTCACAGATATAAACTTGCAAAAGTTGCAGGTAGAGCTACATTTTTAAGTGTTTTGGACTGAACAGAATCTTTAGAGGAGATGAATAACACACATGCAATGGGAAGTTGTCAATAAGGACTGTGTAGCAGCTACAAAAACAAATTAATCCATCCTACACTTACTCAATTCATAACTATTTCTGTTTCCCCAAAACTCAGCTTTGTTCATATTGCAATAATAACAACAAAAACCCCAACCGCCTACCCAAAAAAACCCACAAAAAACCCCAACCAATCAAAAAAACCCCAATGAAAAACAAAAACCAAAAACAACCCCAAAAGCAAAGCAAAACCGCAATGAGAAATATACCACTATTGTAAGGGACTGTATTTTTGTTGACGATCAGAGTCATTAGTTTTTGTTTGAGGATTTTTGTTTCCCCTCAAGAGCTAATTCTGCAGTGCTCAGCAGTTTCTCTGGCTGTCGATTTAAGAAGGAGTTAAGAGTACTTACGGTGCTCCAAAGTTAATAGTACAGTTAACAGAACAAATTACTTCGGAGGCAAATTTGTACTTGTCTAGTAGGCATCATATACCTGTTCATACTGCATGAAACATTAGTTTGAGTCACCCTTTTATTTTTGTAAAAGCAGGAATGCAGGCATAGCAATATTTCTTTCACAACCTTGCTTTTTTTTTTTTTTTAAATAGAAAACTCTAGATTTTTTAACCCATCATTCCTAGATAGTCACAACTCGTCCAGTTAAAAATAGACTGTCAGTTTCATATATGTTTGCCTATGCACATTTTGTTAATATATGAACAAATTCCTTTGTACATACCCCAGTGTCTTCTGTTTTCCTGCAGCAAGTACTTTCTTTGATTGATGTACTTGGAAGTGATCCTTATCCTCATTCATTTTAATTGAGAGTAATGAATTTAGAGCTTTTATGTGCACAGATTGGCTCCGTTCCATTTCTAACTTTCCTCACCTTTGCTAGGAGCACAGCTTGTTCGGGGCTGCATTGGAAGAGGTTCAGGACTTAGTGCAGCGTTCCTGGAGAGGATGGTATCCCAGGATGAGTAGCCATCTGTTTATAGACAGGCTGATATTTCCAGACAGCTAAGATTTTTGTAGACAGGTTCTCCCTCACCACCACTACCACAGAGGAATCGCTAATCGGGAAATAAGCTTCTTCCCTTCCCTGATTTGCACAAAATAGAGAGCAGTGTCCACAACTGTGTTTTGAGTTGTTCTGAATTCATTGAGCAGGTTTGAAAACACTGCTGCCTTGATGGTGTTTGGGGAAAACTTTACAGAGGAAAAACTTGCCTTTCTGGGGGTTATGTCCTTTAAAGTGAATGCTGTCAGCATAAAGTAGAACTGTTATACTGTGGTCTTTTATGAATGCAGAAACACTGAAGTTGTCTGAGGTTAAAATGTATTTTTAATTCACATTCCTTTATGTTCACTGAAATTTCTTATTTGCTAGAGCTTTAGGAAGAAGGGAGGGAATTTTTCTGTTCCTTTTCCGTGTTGAAGGAACTCTAAAATGAACACCAAAACTTAAGTGTTTACCTTTCTCAGTTCTATAGAAATTTTTCATTTTGATGTACACCTGCAAGAGAAGTCCCACTAACCATTTTATATTCACGTTGTGCCTCCTTGCACGCTGGTGAAGAAATCGCTTTTACCTATGGAGACGTGAGGCAGCATAGGGATAAACTGGCAAGCACTGGCAATACTATGCTTATTGAGGAGCTGCCGAGGTGTACCTGCTGTCAAAGCAACCTGTGTAGCCCTGCTGATTTATCCCAACTGAAGGTTACTTTGTTCCTGAAATGTACAAAATAAGGGCACGACTAGTTGTCCCCTCTGCTTTAGAAACGATTTCTCTTAAATGTTATGGACTCATGGAAGACATACTGTGACATGGAGGGTTCCTTCAGGACAAATGCCTCTGCTTGTTCCTGCTTCAACAAGGGAGTTGGTTGGCTTTGGAAGGCTAATGTGTTTGTCCCTAACAGAAGTATAGGGACTGTGCCTAATCCTGGGTATTTGGAAATGGTTCTGTTGTGCTCCTGTACTGCTCCTCCAAGATCTTGTGTGCTTAGGCGTACACAAGTCTATGGGGCCAGATGGGTTACACCCAAGAGTACTGAAGAAGCTGCCAGAGGAGCTTTCTAAAACACTCTCCATCATTTATCAGCAGTCCTGGTCTAGCGGGCAGGTCTCAGGGGATTGCAGGTTGGCCAATGTGGTGCCTCTCTATAAAAAGGGCAGCAAGAAATACCCTGGAAACTACAGGCCTCTCAGCCTGACCTCAGTGCCGGGGAAGGTCATGGAGCAGATGATCCTAAGTGAGATCATAAAGCATGTGTGGGAAAATGGAGGGATTGGGCCCAGTCAGCATGGGTTCATGAAGGGCAGGTCCTGCTTGACTAACCTGATTTCTTTCTACGATAAGGTGACCCACCTGGTTGATGAGGGAAGGGCCGTGGACACTGTCTATTTGGACATACAGCATTTGGCACTGTCTCCCACAGTGTTCTCCTGGAGAAATTGGTTGCTCATGGCCTGGATAGATATATTCTTCACTAGGTTGGAAACTGGCTGGATGGCTGAGTCCAAAATGTGGTGGTAAATGGCATCACGTCTAGTTGGCAACCAGTCACTAGTGGTGTCCCCCAGGGCTTGATGTTAGGGCCAGGTTTGTTTAGTATCTTCATTGATGATCTGGATGAGGGGATTGAGTGCACCCTCAGTAAATTTGCAGACAACACCAAGTTGACTGGGAGTGTTGATCTGCTGAAGCATAGGAAGGCTCTGCAGAGATCAGCCAGGCTGGGTTGATGGGCTGTAGCTAGTGGTATGAGTTTCAACAAGTCATGGTGCCAAATCCTGCATTTGGGCCACGACAACCCTGTGCAGCACCTCAGGCTTGGGAAAGAGGGGCAGGAAAGCTGTTCAGCGGAAGGGGACCTGGGGGTGCTGCTTGATGGCTGCTGAACATGAACTGCTTGTGCCCAGACAGCCAAGAAGGCTGAATAATAGCGTAGCACACAGGGCCAGGGAGGTGAGCATCCCCCTGTACTTGGCACTAGTGAGGCCACACCTTGAATCCTGTGTTCAGTTCTGGGCCCCTTGCTGCAAGAAAGTCATTGAGGTGCTGGAGCAGGTCCAGAAAAGGACAATAAAGCTGGTGAAGGGTCTGGAGAATAAGTCTTATGAAGAACAACTGAGGGAACTGGGGGTGTTTAGTCTGGAGAAGAAAAGGCTCGGGGGGACTTTACTGCTCTCTATAACTACTTGAAAAGAGTTTGTAATGAGGTGGTGTTTGGTCTCTTCTCCCAGGTAACAAGGGATAGGGCAAGAGGTGACGGCCTCAAGCTGCACCAGGAGAGGTTTAGATTGGATATTAGGAAAAGTTTCTTCACAGAGAGGGTGGTCAGGAACAGGCTTCACAGGAAAGTGGTGGAATCACTGTTCTGCGAAGTGTTAAAAAATCATGCAGATGAGGCCCTCAGTGATACGGTTTAATGGTTGTCTTGGTAGTCCTGGGGTAATGGTTGGACTTGATGATCAACCTAGTTGATTCTGTGATTCTGTGATCTCTAGAGGAGACCTTGGCTATGTTCTGCCGTCAGACCTGTGTCATGGTGAGACAAACTGGGATACAGCCTCCCCTCTTAGAGCTGGATTAGCACTGCTATGCTGTCATTAGTAACAACTTGTTTTGTCAGTAAAGGTGTTAGAGGTGACTTAGAAAATATAGAAGCAGCAGCTGTCTTGAGTAAGAAGGTATTATTTTTAGAGAGTCACTTTTCTGACCATAACAGCACTTAAATGCTGGGTGTTGAAGTCCAACAGCTGTGATAAGGCTGAATTGTTTATTCAGTCCCAGAAACAGCATTGTCAAACCATTTATCATTATCCTACAATAATAGCATAGACTTCCAAAGTCTTCATTAAATACTCCTACTATTATTATTAGTGTCATTAAGTTCACATGGTTTTCTCATACATGGGACCACTCACACAGAAAGGTTGCTGGTATTACCTCTTTAAATTCCTAGAGTGTGCTAAAGGCAAAAGAGAATTTGCTTCCATCGTGCAGCATGTTCTGTGCACTGCTGGTTTTCATACTTAAATTCACTGTTAACAGTAGGGTTGATTGTCTCCTTTGCCTCTGTGGGGGAAGGGAGCGATGTTTTGTCGCTGAAGCACAATGCCTCCCACGCTTACTCTTGGGTTCCTGCCGCTTAAGCACACACCCCATGTTCCTGGCTCTGTCTTATTCGTACAATCTATCTCCACATTAGTAGGAAAAAAACCCCGAAGTTGAGTAAAGTACAATCAAGCCTCTTGGAAATTAGTTAAACACTTAGAAGGGTGTATTTAAAACAAAACTTTCTGCAATCAACAAAGTGCAGCTTTCATCATGTGTTCCTGGTCAGAGGCTTCATTTCCTCTTGACGGCCATTTAGCTTTTTCTGAGCAAGCTGTCTCATGTGAATTTCCCTCCTGTAAGTCGGTGCTTATTAACTCTTCAGCTATGCTTTTCTTTGATTTTTGTTTACCCTGTCAAAGCTTACTGGCTTTTGTACATAGCTGCCATTCAGCTAGTTCAGGTTTTGCAAATGCATATATGCAATGTTACATGCAATGTACAAATACATTCTTCAAAGAAGATGTCAAAACAAGTTTCAGCTCATTTTCAGCAGTATCTAATTATAGATACATAATTAATGAGGCTGACATTTATCTTTCTTAACACAAAAGACCATACTTGCAAACAAAAGTATTTCCTACAGTACATATAGTAGCTTTACTGGTAGTCTAAGAGAAATGAGAATATAGTTTAGAACATGCAATATTCTGAGGAAATAGCAGAAATATTTCTTGGCAAATAAAATATAGGCTGTTACTGTAATTGCTTACAACTGAGAAATGTTACACCTTGGTATCTAAATCACAGAATCATAGAATGGATTACTGGTTTGCAGTTACTGACAATGGCAAATCTGTAGAAGGGACAGAAATTTCATTAAGGTAAAGCCATCTCTCTAAGAAAACATCTAGGTACTCTGTCTGCAAATGTTCTGGATGAGAGGTATATTTTCTTTCTTGTTTACTTAGTACATTTGACATTACTTAGAGACAGTGGCAGTCTTCTTGTTGGTGTTGAGTAGTATCTATTTATATGTTCCTTTAATATATTTTACATACTCAAAGCAACATATTAATCAACTAGTGGCCCAGCCACTCCTCCAAAAATCTTCATCTGCCATTTGCATGGAAGAGTGGCCATATTGTGTACCAATACGCTTTACTTACTCTAAGAAGTGAGTACTACATATCTTCCTTTATTTCTTACAGTGTAAAACCATTTCATTTGGAACACTGGAACTGTTTAAAGTATATTTCTGCTATATGATTTTGGCTTTCTTCCCTAGGAAATTTTGTAAGTGGACCACAGTCAGTCTTTTTTCTTACAACAGTGCCTGGTCTTTACTGTGATTTACAAAAAGGATGAGTTAGTATGTCTACGGAACCTTATATTTTCTATCCTGTTTTGGTTTTGTTTTGTTTTTAGTTACAAGCTCATATACATAAAGCGGCAATAACACAACATTGCTTTTTTTTTTTTAATGAAAAAGTAAAGGAAAGCTTGGATTTAATAATGATTCAATTGGTCTTCCTTGGGCTTTGAAGCTGATACTTCAGTGAAGTGTGTGATAGGTGAGGAGAAAAGCAAGTTCATATTTTTCACTGCTATTGGCTAGGCAGGGATACTTTCCCTGATTGAAAAGGTCTCATGAGACAATGGATATATCTTAACACTTTTCTTTACGGATATTTTATTGTGTGCTCTGATTCCGTAGTACTTTTCAAGTGAGTCATATGAAAAGCAGCTGGCGAATATTATTTGTCTGACATGCCTTTTGTAGCGACAGTGTGAAATTTCAAGGCTCACTATTTCATACGTGCTTAATTTGAATTAGTTTGTTAATTGCTTTTCATATCCAAACATAGTAACTAATAAGCATATTATCTTCTTGCATGTTGGAATGATAATATACCTTTTGGTAAGATTTAGAAACTGCAGTTATATAAATTTGTGACTTGCATTTGCAAGTAATCTGTAGCTTGGAGTAATGGATATTTAAATCCAGCTGTATAAAAGAAGATACTGGGAGTAGGATCTTGAGGATGGCTTTTTCTGTGTAAGTGGAGGGAAGAACGTGTTAGCATCTAAACGAGAATGCCTCTGTTCTGCACAGCACAGCATGTATGATGACAGTGTATTTACATGAGGTACAACTTGCTGAAGAGAGGTAGAAACTTTTCCAGTTTGTATTTGGGCGTGAAGGTGTTTAAACAACATGCAAATTTGTCTGTTACACTGCAATGACATGAAAAGCCCTGAGCATCCTTGAGGGCCCATTTGTGAATGCGTTGAAAACGTGTCCTTGCCCTGAAAGAGCTGGCTAACAAGCTCAACAAGAGCAATTGCAACAGAAAGAAAAAAGCAAAATGCAGAGCTGAAACAACATTCCTGTTTCTAAGTATGGCTTGGCACAGTAACCTACCTCCCCTGAACTGTTGTCTAAGGAGAAAGGTCTAGACTTTCTCTCTTAACCCTGACATCCCCTCTGTAGCTCATGTTTTAGTGTCCTGTTTCTTCAGCTGCTCCTACAAACCCAAAACAAGAGTTGCAACATGAAGGAATGTACATACGACAGTCTGGAAGGGGCTCTGCAAAAGGAAGCCAAACAAAAATCGCCTTGGGCAGTCTCTCAGGCTGACTCTATGTCATCAGGATAATAACAGGCACAAGTGCTGTTCTCCATATAATCCGTTCTGCAAGTTGCTCCAGGAACTTTTTGGTGGTTTTCCTCTGTCATCTTTCCGTAGTGTAACACCTGATTGAAAACCACCCATTAGTTTTCTGGAAGAGTTACTATAAAGAAACAAATTTTGTCCATTTACTTTTAGCTGTAGACATTATGGTATGGTTTGTTTTGTTTGCATGTGCGGATTTCCAGGTCTTTCTACAAGCTGGCATTTTAGCTTTTGCTTAGTCTGTATCTATCATTCTTTTCAATTGTAGGTGGCTTTTTTTTTCTTTTTGATTCTGGATGAAGGCTTAGTTAAATGCCTGTTTAAGAACTGATGAGTAATTAAAAGGATTTAGGGGAACATTCTGTGCTATTATATGCAAATAGATGCCATGCATGGTTCCCTGTGTCATTAACCTGGCAGTCATTTCATGCATGACTCCCCATCTTATTAAGCTGGCCGTATGGAATATTTGATTTACTAAACTGCTGTGAACTACTTAGTGTGCTAATACAGGAATATAACTTTTAAGTTTCTCTGGAATAACTATCTTTGAAACAGATTCAGGAATCCAATAACATTATTTTGACATCTGTGCTCAGTTTCTAAGGTCTATTTTAGTAAGCTTCACAGAACTGGTAGTGAAGTACCTGTGATTTGAATAAGCTGTACAATGACTGAAATAAAAGCTGCCAGATTAATTAGAGCCCTTCAGAATTCTGCAGGCATTGGAAGCCCAGGTCTGTGGTGTACACGTAAGTGTTCACTGTGCAGAGCTCGTGGGAGTTACCTACAGGTGTGTGCAGTTCTGCATCTAAAACTCTTCTCCAACATTTTGAAAACTGTGCTTATAACTAAGCTCTTTCCCCTTCCCAGGCTTTTGTTACCATAGCAGCATTTGCTGGCCATGAGATTTACTGGGGATGGTGGGGGAAGGAATGTATGTTTGTTGACTTGGTTCAATGCCAAATGGAGTAGGAATTATATATGCAGGATGTTGGATTCTTCCTTTAGTGTCCATTTCAGCTGGCATCTAATGTCATCCAGATAATTGCAAGCCACTCTGTCATCATTCAGCCAGCTGCACAGAACAAAACAAAGAGAAATTTGGGATCCAAAGGAAGGAATAGCAATTTAAAAGGCTTTTAAATGTTGTTTTCTCTCTTTCTCAATCAGAGATAGTTAAAAGCCTTTAATTTACCCCACCCCTTGTCCCCCTTCAGAGACATACACATATACTCACATTTGTATGATTTTGAGTGCTGCTGGCTTGAGCAATAATATATGAGCATCGAGCTGCCCAAGAAAATGTCACAAGCAAGAAATGAGGTCAGATAATGGCATCCAAAACCAGAGCAGAGGGAATCATTCAGCATCCTCTGGTAGTCTGATTGCAGCTAAGAGTGTGAATCAGCTCCACATTTATACCTCCTTTATGTTGGAAGTTCTCTAGTACAGTATGTGTGCTTTAGATTTGGAGCAGGCATCTGAATCGCAAATGCAGCCTAATGCTGTACATATAGTATGGGGCGTTAGAGACTTATTTACCTACAAGGATGGTGATTTCAGAGGGCTGTGTAACTCTCCTCTGAAATGCGCTTGTGCTCTGTGGTACTTTCAGCATTGGCGCAAGCTGTGAATATGCATTCGAGTGGGACCTGTGTGGAAAGCGAGCATATTATGTGTGGAGAAAGGAGGGTATGAAAGTACTTCTAAGGCTGACTGGGGAAGCGTGTGTACACAGCTGTATCAGGCAGGGCTAGCTGAGCTGCAGAGAGTGTGCAGGGGGATGTATGGATAACTTTGCTTAGCAGATCATAGCTACAGAAAATAAAGGCTGGGTAATGTGTCCAGTTCAGTAAGTTCAGTAGCCTGCTAGCAGAGATCATCATCAGTGAGGGGCTGTGAAACCAGCTCCTAGACAGGCTGAGACATGGAAGCATTGGCAAAGCACACTTGGTGGTGTGGTCAGAAGGCTAGGGGCAGATTGAGGAGTAGTTCAAGTCCCTCCCATTTGAATTTTAGAGGAAAAAAATCTCAAATTTTGGCTAAAAACTGTGTGCCAGGTGTGACACAGGTCTGTCAAAGGAGAGTCAGTAGTCCTAAATGTAATAAAACATTTTAGAGCAAGATTGTTTAATCTTATTGTCTTGACTTAGCTCCTGTCCCTCAGTATGTTTGAATCTTTATTTCTGTATTAAAAGTTTTTTCTTGTTTCTATAGATTTTTACCTTTTCACTTTTCCTTTACCTTCTTGAGGGCAAAACGATTTCTGGTTTGCTTTGAAGTATCACTATCTTCTTTTACTTTTGTTTGCTTTGGTGGCAGGTTATCTCTTGTTGAAAATACTCTTTTTTGTTAAAGCTGGACCCTGTTTCATTTGCTGATCTCTTCTGGTCTGTTTTATTTTCGTTTGGATGATTAGGAGTCTGGTTTGTAAATACTTTTCACTTGTTGTGCAGTAGAGGTTCCCTCACTTTTTACCTGTTGTCAGCTGACCCTAGCTAATGAATTGGAAATGTGAGATGAAATGACCTGGGAGAGTTAGTTCTGTGGGCAGTTGAGATAAATAAGAGATAAATCCTCATATCTGAGCAAATAAAATGATACAAAATTACTGTTGCAGGTAGAATTCCTGTGTAAAGTATACAGTCAAGTGTCCCAGTTGATAGGCTGCTACTTTTTTTGCTGTGGGTAAACTGATGTGTGAAGAGCAAAGTAGCCAAAGGTGAACAGTGTCCCTGACTAGAGGCAGCTAATCAGGTTAGGAAAATAGGAGTTGGTGATGCAGTATATGATGGAGTGATTGTTGGTGAGCAGAAGAACATAAAAAAGGCAATGTGAACCTGAGCGTCGAAAGCTTTAATGGCAAGTATTATAAATGCTTCTAACCTGGAACATATTCCTAGCAACTGCAGTTTTACAGTCAGGGTTTGTTGTTATAATTATTTTTCCTTGTTCCTGTGTGAATAACCTACCCAAACATGAGCCACTTACTGGCTACTGTGTTAACTAAGCATGAAACAGAACAGATTCAGACAGAAAACTTCCAGTGGTGGGGCTATTATTTCATCTGAGTAGTCCATGCAAATAGTTCAATTTGACAAACTTCTTTCTGGAAACATGTAAAGTTTCAGCTTGGTTTCCTGCTGGTTCACCTGTGCAGCTTGCTTGGAAGCATGCCAGCTACAAAGTGAAATGCAAAGGATGTAAAGGTTGTTTGGCTGTTCTGCCAGTTGGGCTACCCTGGGTCTGGGGCTCCCAGACTTCCAGGCTACCGCCTGTGAGCCAGGGCAGGTGGATTGCCAAAGGTGCAAGACAGCCTACCAGGCAGCCTGGATTGGAAGTGCAGTCACCTCCTCTTCTGGAGAGTATTTCAGAATTGATAAGTAGAATAGAAACAGCAAAGTTGTCTTTGAATGTGTTCTCCTTTCCTGCTTCATAAGTAGATGAGACAAGGGCAGGAAAATATACTGAAGGATGGAGAAGGAATCTTTCAATTAACATACATTTCCTGTATATATTACTAAAATTGGAGCTGGAGAAACATTTTTGAACAAAGCTGTGATGTTCAGTCTCCTTTTACAGAATTTTAAGCCCAGAAGCCAAAGGGAGGAAAGACAAAGATAAAGCTTTTCATACACGAGAATATTGCAGTGGTTTAGTTAAATGTGTGTTTTTAAATCAGATTAGTTAATCCAGAGGAGGAATTACGATGAACATATTTTTATAGGTTAAGACCCTAATTTTACAGACTTAAAGGGACTGGGATAAAACATAGAAATGTCTTCCCAGGAAGCCTCCCGCTGGTTCAACAATTAGTCAGTGTGCAGTGGCCAGCAATCACTATCAGCAAGCAGCTGTCACACCCTTTGGCTGAACTGGTGCTGTTCCTGGCCATGCAGTGCAGTACACAGCTTGCTGTTTTATTCGCTGCTTGCATTTGCTAGATTTTGTGGATTGAATTATTCATATGGTAGCAATTGTCAAATGATCTAGGCCAGAGAAATTCATTTTCTTGCGGGACTCAACCTGATGTGGCAGCGTGCTGTTATGTACCACACCAGAATTAGCAGCTGCTGTTTTTTAGAGAGGCAATGCTTCACTGATGTACTACTGGAAAGGCTGCTGCCAAGAGACTGCTCTGAATGTTTCAGAGGCAGCTGTTTGCCTGGAGAAGGTGGTGACATTGGGTTACAGACACGAACCAAAGTTGATAACAAAAACAAAACCATGCCAAATGAATGAGGAAATGGGGACTGTCGTAATTCCAAGTTTTGTAGCAGATTCTCATTGTACTGGTACTTTCCCATTTTCCTCTTTCTGCCTACTGTTGGCCACCTCTACTGGACTATGGTTACAGCTATATATGGGTGGATACCTCTTGTCGACTCATAGATGTGACAGCACAACTGCAGTTTCCTTGTAACAGCAAAATGCACAGTTGTTTAGTGCCCACCCTTCACCTCAATTTAGTGGTTGCCTTGCAAGTAATCAGAGAAACTGTGAATGTGGGGACGCAGGTCATGTTACAGAGGAAGCCCTCCCTGCTGTGCACAGCAAAATACGTGTGTTTATCAACACTCTCCACTTACCGCTGGAGACATGAAAACATTAATTCAAAACATCATATCCCTTTAACTTCTCCAGAGCTGCTGCTGCTTTTCTCCTTCTCATCCTCCCCTCCCTACCACCACATACTTTCTCAGAAGAAAAAAAATCTAAAACTAAGTCTAAGTGGAAAGCAGATTTTGCTTTGAAATCAGCAGTACTTTATGCATCAAAAGGATGTATTCAGACTTTGGGACTCGGCCATACTCAAAATTAAAGTCAAACTCCAGTTCATTGGAGAAGGAGTCAGACCCTCAGCTGCTGAGGTTTTACAGACTGCAGAAATGCTTTAGGACCCATAGGCTCTTGATAGTCTGATCCACCCAGGAGACCTATGGGAGGATCCCAAAGCAGGGTTGGAATTTGCATTTGGAATGAAACATTAGAGGAAAAGTTCATGTAAACTGTGATACATGTAACCTATTGTTATTCCTGTAGAAGAAAGCTCTCTGGTACTAGATCTATGAGAGAAAGACATAATTAAAGTATGTTGCTAGAAACTGAAGGCAGGTGTAATTGGTTTATTCAGTGAGAATAATTAATCACTGGAACCAAAGGAGGTTAAGATTCTCAATTGCTTGTAATCAGGGTAGAATGTCTTTCTGTACTTGAGCCACAAGTAAGAGGCTTGAGATAGAAATCGTGTTACATCTTTAGCCGATGATATGCTATGCTGGAAGCCCTGAACAATATGGTTCCTACTGCATTAGGAATCTGTGAATAGCTGATATTAATTTTTGCCCTTCTTCTGCGCTAGTGGTTATTCTGACAGCAAAATGAGAGGGAAATCCTACAGTTCATTTTGACATCACAGATGAGATTTTAATCTGTTATAACTTCTAAGATTTCTTTTTCCTTTTTTTTTTAAGTTATTTTTAGTGTCATTAAAAAATGAGGTTTTGTTTTTTTTTTTTCTTGATGGAAATATGCTCTTTCTAGACTTCTGAGCAAGTGTCATCCATATAATGGAATTCCATATAATGGAATAAGCAGAAACAAAGCAGATAAAAAGACCTCACTCTTCACTACATTTCCTCTCCTTCATGAGGCAGTATTTGTAGTCCGTGTAATCCAAACCAAATGTAATGCTTTAGGTGCTGCTGTGCTGCATTCCTGATGATCAAAAGAAACTATAACAACAATTCTTCTTTTCCTCCCATTGTAATAATAAATAGGAAAAACTAGCAATTCCATTGAAAATAGCTCCAAGTGGCTCTACATATCAGCCCAGTGAAGCACTGCTTGCCTTTCAGATTATGAATTTGTGGAGGGTTTCTTGATTATCCCTTTTCTTGGTAATGTCATATAATTAACTTAGCAGCATTCTGAGTTTCAATAAAGATTTGTGTATTACTGAATTATACAAACAAGTTTCATTTTTCCAGGTTTGCATGTAGGAGAAGTGTTAGCAAAAATAAATATTCTAATCACTTTTGTCAAAACAAATTGCTAACAATGTCTTTACTATTCTGCATGCAAGAGCTACTTGTAGCATTCATTAATCTAACAGTTTATTATTTTGATTTCCAGATGGAATGATTAGCATTTCTAAGCTTTTTATATTCAAACTGGAAAAATAAGCCTTTTTCAGGGGTCACTAGAGGCAAATAATTTAAGTCTAATACTTTGCTCAGTTAAACATGGTGATTCCTAAGTAACTAATTTAACATATTCTTTCCGATGCCTTTGTTTTGAATGTTGTTTTAAAAAACTTTATTTGTGATATGAAACAGTGCAGTCAGCTGCTGTTATCCCAAATATCTACAAAGGCCACTTCTACAGTTTTAATCTTTTCTCTTTCCTTTTTTCTTGTCTTCCTACCTCTCTTCCTGATCAAGAGTACCATGTCTCGCAATTCTGCAAAACTATGGAAGAAACTCCTGAAAGGAGCATATTGCATCCTTTTAATGGATGTAAACCAAGTGTTCTTCACAAAGTAACACTGAAATCTCTTTGAATAGCACTGGAGATCTATAACAGTGATTGGATTGTCTCAAGTAAATTCTAAAGCAGTATGATTAAGAAAAAAGGTATTTTTCTAGGTTTTGTGTGTGAATGGAATACCTACACGTTGTGACTGATTGCAAAGTGCCATCAGTTTGTTTTTATCAGTTGCAAGAGTAGAGAGAAATGAGTGAAGCTAACTGTACACTTTTGTATTTAAATGGCAGGTATTAAATAGGTCTAGTCTCCCAGCTTACCTTGAAGAAACTTTGGCTTAGCTTCATTCTTTTTAGCCTCATTCTTGTATGTATTTTGCTTCAGATCATGTGCCAGAGGGAATGGTGACATCTCTGCTTGATATCTTGCGCTCTAAATCTGTAGTGGCCTTCCTTTCTTCTGCAAGTAATATAAATTCTTTCTTTCCATTTGAAAAAGTTAGCTGTTTTAGCCTTCTATTTGCAACAGCATTTGATTATTTTTTTGTTATCTCCTAGTTTTAAATTCCTGTCCTTATTCTGCTTAATTGAAAAAAATAGGTAGTGATGCTGGTGACCTCATGCCCATTTCTATGTTAGTCTGACAAAAGAAGTTCCTTTCTTGCCCCAAATAGTTAATGTGAAAAGGGAGTTGCGCTTGAAATCCCATTGAGATACCAGCCAGTTGCCCTTCTGCTTTGAGAGATTGTTTGTCAGGGATTTGCAGCAGTTTGCTCTAGTTTGAACTGAAATGCTTCAAACCGAGTGACAGGAATCTGAGTCTTACATGCACTAAACTGTTGCATGCTGACTAGTGCTGCAAACACTGTTGAGCAAGCCTGTTAAGATCCAGAGACCAGTATTTTGGCAACATGAATAGTGCTTTTTGATCTTGGTTGTGGCCAACAGCCAAACTTGCCTAGGCAAAATACTGAGTGATGTTGCTGAGGCAGTGGGAATGCAAACCTTTTCCTTTCAGGAGTCAGCAATAAAGTCAGTAGCAAAGTTGTAGCAAGTGGTTAAGTTCATAACTGCGTTGCTACAGCAATACACTGTTGAAAGGAATGTAGATTTTTATTTTTCTTGTACAAAAGAGATAGCTGTCTGACAGGGTAAAAAGCTGAGAAATTCTACAGCCCTGTGGATGCCCTGTAGTTTCCAAAGGAAGGATGCTGACTTGATGGCTTGAGAGGGAGGAGAGCCTGCTGCTGCTTCTGTAGGTTTTATATAAAATTTTGAGTATATCTGCCTGCCTTTTCCCATTTATTTTTTTTTAATGCATCTAACTCCCATTTACAGAAACATTATCAGAATTTGGTGAGTTAATCTCAAAAATCTCAGTAAATCTCAAAGCTTTCAGTTTTTGCTAGGTGGTTGATGAATATCTGACAATACCTCAAAGCATTTGAATGTGGACTGAGTAATGCTCTGAAGTACATAATGTACATAAAGAAATATAACAAGAAAACAATGAGTTGATATGTTAAGAACCTGATAATGTATCAGTCCCCATTATGCATCAATAAATATTCCCTGCTTATCAGTGGACTTATGGGCAGGTTTATGAGTATTAAATTTCTATAGCAAAAAGGAGAATCAAGTCCCAAATCACAGAATTTAGAAATTATGAAGACAAAGAATAGTCAAATAGGTGGTCAGAATTATGAAATGTATCTGTGGAGGATTCAGTTTTAAGTCTTCAGAAGGGCATGTCAGCAATCATTGTTTTGTTTGAACGGGCAAAAATCTGCATCAGTTTTAGCTCCATAAATCTAACATAACTTTATTGATATAAGTGGTGTCTGTACATGATAAAGACACAAAGCTCAGAATCCATCCCAGCATTCTGTAGGCTGAAGACTTACATTTCCAAAGCTATCCCCCAGGCACTGATAACTGATCAGTTCATATTTTGCTTTGCACAAATTTTATTGCTTAATTTTTCTGTGCTTTCTCTTCCTCTTTCTTGACTTTAATTAAGTTTTCCTTAGGGTTTGCATGCCTGGCAAACTTTGACTGCTTAAATGAGTAATCCTGTTTACTCACCATATTATCCCAGCTCCACTTTTGGGCCCAAGTGTATATTTTCTTAAATTCTGTTCAAACTATTGCTATTCAGCATTATAATGATACTAAGAACTGCTCTTGTAAAAAAGAGGCAGCAGTTTTGTGTGGCCACTTTGATGAACTACAGTCAAGGCTTTAAAGCTATAAGACGACTATCTTTTGGGGAAACTTTGTAAGTAGCTTAAGGGCCAACACTGTCTTCCCTCATGCTTGATTTGAAAATAGTTAACTTTTTAAAGCATGAAGGTTTTAGTAACTGGATCGCTCACATTGGAAGCTGCATGAGAAAATAAGAAAGATGTGTAGATCTGCGTATAAAAAGTGAAACATCTAATGGAACTGCTTGTGTTTTAAGTATAATTCATTTCTATAATTCTATTCATTGTTTTATGCATAATTTCATAAATTTTTTTGTTAAGTTATATTGAAATGATGGTGAATTTTTAGAAAGGTTGGTAAAGCATTTAGTTGCTCTAATATTTTCAGTTTAATGAGGGAAATTTTAAGAACTTCTATTTAAATGCTTCTGAGTTTAGGGATTTTTTTCCTTTATTGTGGGACCCTAAAAAACCATCGAAAAGTAAAATGAAATTAATAGAAAAACTGTTAATATTATTACTTTTCAGAAAGAACTCCAATGGGAATAGATACTGTGAAAAACTCTCTTTGAATTCTCACATTCTGTAAAATTAGCATTCTAAATTAAAAATTATGAAGAGCAAACCCTTCTGGCACAACAGATGAGCTTTAAAGACAAAACTTTTGTGTTTATCTGTGTGTGTGTTCACAATTATTCTTAAAAGTCTTATGAGAATGAATCTTTTCCTGAGGAAAAATGTTGATAACTGAACTTTAAAATAAAACCAAAATTTATTCATTAAGACCAAAGGGAAAACACCTTTTTCCATTTCATGGATATATATCTGATTTGGTTGTCTGGTTATAACACAAGAAAACTCATTAAGTTAGGAGACAGGAAACTAAAAATACATCTTTAATAAATGCAGTTATTAATTTTGTGGAATTCAAATGAGTCTGAGAATTAAATACAGAGGTTGATACCTCTGTGTATACAGTTGGAGCTAATTTGCAGAATAAAGTTCTGAAAATTAGTTTTCTGATGAACAAAGTGTAATTTCATGATATAATGGCAGTTACTTTGGGTTCTTGACCATTATTTGTGTAAGAAAAAGAAGTTTGCTTCTTTGAACTGCTGTTGATCAGAAATCACTTGGTAATTGCCAGGAGTAGTCCTAATAAGTGAAGAAAGAGATGATAGACATAAGCATGAAAACTGACAGTGGCTTAAGCACCTCTTCAAGTGAATGGACACTTACACTCTTGGGAGTTATTTCTATGATAGGGGAAGACCAGTAGGAATTGCTCATGTCAAAACCAAGCATATTTGTAAACATTTGCAGAATCAGAACTATAATGATGTAAGCTTGCAAAGTTATGGTAGGAATGGGAGACATGTCTTTCTGAAGAGGATGACTTTGGCCAGAAGTTTCAATTCAGCTTGCAGTCATCTGATTTTACTAGAGAATAAGTTAATTTCTACCATCACTTCCCATGATGAGTGCTTCCTTTTTGAGAATACTCCTGACAATTATCAAGTAAACTAGGATTTTCCATTCTACCCTGGTTTAGTCTTGGAAACTGCTAGTTTCAAACAGAAAATTTCAGCAAGCTGCTGCCCTTGGTAGTATTCCAGGTACCTGTACATGTGCATGAAACCTTACAACGGTGAGGGATTATGAGCTAGAGATGTGATTATCTGAGATCCAGGTAAGTAAGTAGCCAAGTTTCTATGTAATTTTAGTTTCTGTAGTGAAGTGTTTAGTTGTTATAGAAAGTTACAGATGTGAGAACAACCATACTATAATATTATTCAGAATATAGGAGCTGTCTGATTAGAATGAGCTTTTTTTAGAATAGAATTCTCCGACTCAGGTGATAGCAATGAGTGACGGAAAAACCTCTGTTCACATGAACTGCATTCTTCTGTAGACACTGCAGGACACAAACATTTGTGCAAAGTTTTGTAGCCAGATATTCTTCAGCATCATTTCTTTCTCATGTAATATCAAATAATTGCATTGTGTTTGATGGAGCTTCTACTCACTTCTGGTAGCAAATGGATCACCTGGTAAATGTGTTTGAATTTAGTTGTTAATTATGGGTGTGAAAAGTATACAATATCAGATTAAATAAAACAAGCATGAAAATTACCTTCTGAATCAGACAAATAGTGAATCCTATTGAAACACTCATCATTTTGAGATTGTCATGGTCAGACTTGCAGAAAGAAACAGGAATAAAATAGCAGCTTGTTTAATGCTGGCCTGCATCGTTTACAGGGCTTTCATGAGATCTCCTGTCAGCTCATGTTAAGCAGAAGTCATTATTTCCATTGGAAACACTGACAACTAGAAGTGTTTGGTTGCACTGGGCCTCATTACTTACGTTTTGTTACCTTGTGATAATGCTGTAATAGGTCATTACTGTTCTTGTTACAGAAAAGAATATTTAGTTAGGTGATGCATAGTGACTGTTTCTGTTGAAAGTGTTCACACCTCAAAGCTGCAATGCCTCATCACATCATTAAAGTACAGTTCTAGGAAGAGGAAACGCATATTTACTGGAGACAAATAGGTTGTAATGCTATCTCTGCATTTGTGAATCAGTCTTTAATATGTTAATGGCGATATGAAAAATGGGCAGTTGCTGGCTCCATGGATGGTGGTGAGGGGGACTGTGTCCAGCATGGACCTTTTTTGTAAAGGGCATGAATTTTCATTATTATTGCAGCAAAAACACTGGAAGAGGCTAAGATGATAACAGTGACTTAAGTTTTGTTTATTTACATCTCAGCATTTAATAATGCTTAAACACGTGGTTAATCTCTCTTTAGTATTAAAATAATAGTTTAAAGAAATCTTTCATAAAAGTGTCTGAATGAAAGTACACACAATAAAAGCCTTTTAGAAAAAAGATTTTTAATGGAAACACTGCTGCAAGATTTATTATAGTGGTTCTGAAATTGCACTGTTATAATAAGGGTTAAGGCTCAATTGTTCAGTCTCCGGCAGCAATAACTTTCTCATTGGAATCTGAAAATAAACCTCTATGAATAAAATGACACTGAAGACTTAAGTTGTTTTCTTGAGACAGCTAGCCTTTTTGTACAGAAGCTATTCTGAGGTCTTGTACTGTAGTTCTGCTGAAAAATTACACTGGCTTGCCAAATATCTTAATGACTTCTCTCTCAGCAGTTGGTAATGGTGAAATGTTATTCTAGTAACCATAATGTCTCTCATAAAACAATTGCATACAATATGTACTGTACTTCTATTTTAGTGAGCACTTCCATCGGGCTTGTACTGCCAATAGCCATTTAACATTTCACAGCAAACTGCTTACCAGTCCTTCAAGTGTAATATTGCAGAAACAGTGAAGAAATGCGTGATTAAAAGCATTCACTGAGTGGACCATTTAGTACTACCCTATCTTGCAAGATAAACCAGCCTTCACATATGTAGGCTCTCATCATATAAATGACAGTTCTATGTGGTCATTTAATTTTACGATCTCAATTCTCGCATATATTGCTAACATAAATATAGTGTTCTCCTGCAGGGAGGTCTGCTGGGTGTTATAAAATCAGTAAGACCTCAATGGGTTCAAATGGACATCTTTTATAATTATTGCTATAAAATTTCTTGACAATGCATTTCGTTGTCCAATGGGTAAAGAAAATGATTTTCTGAAAGACTGGGTTTTGACAAAGAGAGCAACAGAGCTTAGGCATTTGTTCCTGTGTTCAAGCATACCTTTTGGACATGAGCCAATATCCTAGAATAACTTTTTACAATGAGTCCAGTCAGTGCTTAGCTATATTTTCAGTTGTTTTGTGGTGTGGCAAGACAAAGTGGGATATCTAGGGGAAAAAGATTAATTTGCTATTTAATGCAATTAAATTCTATTTGCCAAGCAATTCTTTTTACATGCCCTTGAAGAGACTGGGGAATCTGAGAGAGGATGAGGGCAATAAACATATTCCCAGAAGTGGTTTTGAGAGAAGGAACAGCCTCATCCGTGTTGAAATTCAGGACAGTACTATTGGCTGCAAATCATCAAGAGGGACCCTGTTACATCTTTCTTACATCGCTCAAAAATGTTTCTCTTTGACCTGTGTCTGGAAGGGAATTTCTATCCCATTTATTTACATTTCCATAATAAAAAGAATATTAAGTTTCTTTTAAAAGGTCAAATAGCAAAGTTTCACTTTCTGTACTTGAATTGCCTCTGGAACATTGTTTTTGCCTGGAGCATGACTCCCTTGTACAGCAGCCCATCCATGCAGTTCTGTGTGCTGGCCTTGGGGACCACCAACGGGCTGCAGAGAACAGGATCTGCATGCTGTTGGTCAACAGCTGAAGTCAGAAGCCTCAGTGCTGGTGTCTTATTGGAGGTGGAGACAATCAGAAATTATTCAGCTTTAGTAACCCGATTTACTTAGGTATTGATTTAATTTTATGTAAAACATCTGTAGCAGTTGCTTTGGACTAGTAGTGAATTTTGCATCTAGCAAAATAGAACGGCATCTGTACTTGTATGGCTAGACTGCATCAGTGTGTCTCTCCTATCACTTTGCATATGAAGGTTCTATTTTCTTGGGTTTTAGGGGGTTTTTTTAATGTATATCCTATGCTATGAAAAGAGAGGCAGTTTTCTTGTGGGTTGGTAATACTTCATGGATTTGATTGAAATTAGTGATTGATGCTGTCTTATGATCTACTTCCTCTTGTCCATCTTCGAACAGGCAAGCAAAGTCTACAGCACATAGGAGTTCTCTGTCTTGCTCTGTTTGGTTTTGTTTTACAATAAATGTATCTCATCTAGCAACAACTTCTTAAAGCTGTGTATGAATTCTTAAGTTAGTTGATTGCCTAGTGTCAATAACAGTGAGATTCTGATCTCTAAACCATCTTGTAAGTGCTGCAGTGTCACATATATAGTAACAACAGAAGTTTAAAGCTAAATGTGTATTGGAGCAGGATGTGCAAGAACAACATGCATTTACCCCAGGAGTTAATTGAATGGTTACTACATAATTATAGAAATGAAGTTGTAGGTTTGCAGTTGATAAATAACTGCGCAGTAACCTTTGATGAGATTTAGGTAGCAAATAAGTTAACTTGTCACTACTATGTTCATTAAAAAAAGGTCTAGGCAAAGCAAACAGTATGTTTATTAATGTATATATTTTTTGGATGTTGGCAGCTCATATTTTTGACATTTTTCCTGTGCAGTTCTAAAACCATTATATTAATTGTTTTTCTTACCTGGAATGAGAGCCAAATGCATTCAAATACATTTACCTTTGAAGTAATTAAAATAAACAGTCTACTGACCATAGCAAATAAGCAAACATACTCTGCATGAAAATAGGCAATGATAAGGAAAAAAATGTTATGCAAGAAAACGGTAAGGGAAGGGGGAAAAAGATATTTTAGTTGCAGTTTCTTAACTGGAACCTTAGCAAACCTAATCAATTATTCTGAGCCATCTCACACATAAATATGTGTTAGCTGCTATAGCTTGGAGGTATTTGTTAAGAAGATTGTCAGACTTCTGAATAAAGGGTCAAAACTATCTCCTTCCATCCATGTTCCAGGAAGAAATAATTTACAGGAATTCCAAGCACTTGGGTAATTTCTCATATTATAAAGGGGTTTCCATGCCTCTCACAAGTATTACAAGTTTTCTTATATTTTTGATTGGGTGAGTGGGCAAAACTAGGGTCAGGCAAATGTGTAATTCCTAAACAGATGCAAAATAGAATTAGATAAGGAATGGGGAACTCAGAGCTAGCAGAGGAAATGTAAATATTTTGAGATCTAAACTGATTTCTTTATTTCAGATGAGAAATATTCTTCTGCTCCTTAAAAGTGTACACTTACAGGTATACAGATAAATCTTTCCAAATATTTAATGCTGAGATTAGAGCACCTAGGTTCAATCTTCAGACTACATAGATTTTGTTGTAAGGCAACAGCTGAACTTGTGCTTCTTGAGTAAGGATAGTTCACTATGCACAACACCCAGGGGTTTTCAAGCCCTGTTTGCTCATGTAACCTCAGCTGTGCAAGCAGCAGCTTCCGTTGGTAAGCATCATGTGTTTAGCTCTTCCAGACTTTGTTCACCTACCTTTGCTGCTGTGCCCAAGAGATGTGTATGTCCTCTTTGTACTTGTCCGTCAGTGTGAGATTTCCAGGTCTAAGCTGAGAAAGAATTTTGACCACTCTGAGTATGGCTTGGTAAACTGCTTGTGTCCAGTTCTTATACTCGTGAATGTTTGCACAGTTATTCGCAATGAATCCTACCTTTAGAAGACCTAATGAACAAAACTCTGTATGCTGAATATTTATACAAGTCATTAATATAGTTAAGCAATTTATATTTTTTCCATTCAAGTGCAGAGTTTCTCCCGCGGTTGTCTGCACCAGAAATACATGTAGGTGTAGAATGAAGTTACCTGGTAGCCAAAACAGTAGGCCAGTTTTAAGACCACACAGTACTTCTTAATGGTTTATGGTTTGGTTTTGGTTTTGATTTGTTGGGGTTTTTTTTGTGGGTTTTTTTTTTATGTTTATAGCAATGCCTCTATGAATAAGCTTAAATTATGCAAAAACATGCAAATATTTTCACCTAAACAGAGTAAATATGCATCAGATACTGTAACTCATAACAAGCCATTTATACTTTTCTGACAATGCTGACATTGCTTGGTAGGAAAGTGGGTTTTGCTGCTTTGCTCTGAAGATAGGTCCAGACTCCAGGGAACCAAAAAATATTTTCCATGGATTTTATAATTCATTTTAGCAATCTTTTTCCTTTTCATTTCAGTGAAAGTAATTCTGCAAAGCTATCTTCTGTGGATTTTAGCTGTGGCAATCTGATTCCAAGCACTGGGTCCCAAAAATGGGGGACTCGGTTTCAGAGACTGTTAGTATTCTGGAAACTTCTTTATATTCAGTGAAAATGCCCGAAGTATTGCTGTTTTGCATTCCCAGTGTCAAGCTCAACTTAATATATACCAAATACTTCTGTTTGTTGGCTTAATTCTGGCTTTGGTGTTTCTGCACAGTAAAGATTCTCTTTTTAGTGTAGTGGATGCTTTCAGATCTTTGGTTTGTCAGCACTCGGCACTTCTCCATCTCTGAGATTTATACCAGTTGCTGCAGTTCCTATGTATGGCAGCTCTCATGGTCAGCAGTGTGGAAAGAAAATAGGGTCGGACAGTCCATAGGGCAGTACAGCATCGACCTTTAGTTGTATGTTGTTGTGGGAGTTTCTTGAATCTATTAAAGAGCAAGCAGTAACGGTGGTTTTGGAAGGCCTAATGATTCTTTAGAGTTAGAAAATGCTCATTGAGGACTATCACTGAAACTCTCTGAAGTCAGTAGACAGACTCCAGTGGATTTTGATGGGCTCAGATTGGTCCCACAGGGCATTATGATGATTTTCTGCATACATAGTTCTTTTCAAATGACTTGCCTTTTGGGTCTCTGGGGACATAAAATATTCCCAAAATATTGAAACATACCAGCAGAGGAAAATTAACCATTTTTATTTACATTTCAGTGACCTTATTTGGATTTGAATGCAATTTCTTAGAGAATTTTGACAATAATAAAAAATAAAAAAGGTATAAAGTAATCTGTAAAGCAATCACAGTGACTTTCATGTAGCCTTTTGTATGCAATTACACTGAGTCTATCTTAAAGTCTAAATTAAACCCACAGAAGCAAAAGCCAAAAGAAAAGAAGTACATACAAGTTCCACAGGACTCCTGTCAGGTTCCTCATAACTCCCGCATATGTTTTTGCTCAGTTTAAAATCTCATATTTGCATACTGTATTTTAAGCATGCCTAAGCTTATATGAAAGACTCAGGACTTGATTCTCAGACTTCTGCAGTGCAACTTGGAGTAATTGTACTGAAGTCAATGGCCCATATCTTGCCACCAGTTCTTAAATAGAACTTGCAGTGGATTTCTATAAAGACTTTGCTTAAAAGTCAACAGCACAGCATGATTCGGGGAAATTACAAGGCTGCAAGCAAAAATGTTAGTTTATTTTTTTCTTTTCAGAATACCTTGTGTTGGGTTCTATAAAATAAGATCATTATAAGTGATTCAAATCAGTATGGCATCAAAACTGGATCTTAGAGGTTTCAGTAACGTGCCTAAGCTTCATTGACAGTAAAAATAAATAACTTTTAATTAGCACAAATTAAGAGCATGTGAGGGATGTATCCCTGTATTTCTTTCTAAAAATCTTCCTTACTTTTTGTCAGCATGGAGATAAGCCTTATTGCTGCCAGAACAACCTTTATATTCATTACGAATTACAACCGCCTTTTCTTCCTATGCCACAGAAGCAGCCGCTGCTTTACAGTGTGCAACTTGCCAAGTCATAACTGAACTTCATTCACCAATGCTGCTATCTGTGTGCATGAAGAGAAAGCAGGTGTGTTTTTTTGAGGAGGTGGTCAGTGTTTCATAGGAGATGGTCAATACCTGGACTGTGAGATAGGGTTGGGTGCAGGCTATCTAATGTGCCAGGGAAGTGGTTATGAAAAAGCAAATGAAAGTAATGACTGGCGTATCTTACCAAAACTGAAGAAAACTTAGAAGAAAAAAAGATTTCTCTTTCTTATTTGCTTAATTTTAAGGCTGTATATGAAATGAGTCCAAGAATCTTGCTATGAAGAGTGAGTCACAATTTTTGATGGGAGATGGAGAAAGAATAGGATGATGCGATCCAGTAATGTGCTGCATGTTGTTGTGCACACATGTGAATGGGATTGGGTTTTGCTGGCATATAGTATTGTAACCATGCAGAAGACAACAAAGCTTCATAAGAAAGCTCATGTGAGTGGCATCATAAGCAAGGACAGAATTTTGGGCATTTATCTTTCCTTTTCCTTGGTATCTCTCAGCTGCATTTCCTACTAGTGACTGGTAGCTACTAGAGCAGAATGGCAACTGCTTTTAGAACTCAGGTTTCTCCACTGTCTTGTAATTCCGACCAAAATGTGATTTCCTTGGTGTGTAAGAGACAAAACAGAGTGAGCAGAACTCCTTTTCCTTGCTAAGAAAATTATACAAAAGCAACCACAGTGCTGGAGAAAGGCATTATGTGCATGCAAAGATGCTGGCTGTTGAGGTGGGGTGCAGTGTGCTTGGCAAGGAACAGTTGATCAATGGGTAGTTCTAGCTACATGAAAATAGTACTCATTTTTAACATGTGGGAAACACCATTTACTCATTCCATTTAGACATTAGGCCTAATCCTGGTTTTGCTAATTTAATAAATAATATTCTTGGGAGACCCTGTAAGCAGTTTCCTGTGCTCAGACTATGAAGAAGAGATGTAATCTCACTGCAAATGCTCACTGAAGAGTCCTGTGCGGTAGGAGAACTCTCTGCTGGCTATTATCAAGCAAACGTGGGTCTACATTTCTGGTACCCTCTTTCAGCTCTGCAGGATGCAATGTAACAATGATGTGAGAAGAAGGAAGATCCCTGCCTACCACGCTGCCTGTATAATCTGTCAAAATGGGCCAACCGAGAATGCTGTTACTCCAGGAGCAATAAGCATGGGCACATGAGAGTAAGTTATACTGTAATCTCAGTGTCCCATCTGCCGAACTGCAGCTGCCAGTGGTACAGTCTTCTGCAGTGGTAAAAGTGAGTTAGCTTGAAGCTGTAAGCTGCCTTGAGATAAACCAGGTGGAAAAAGGGTATCCCAGCTTTTTCCCATGATGTACTTAAGCTGACACGTTACCTGCTGTATGGCGCCAGACTGTGACAGGAGACCCGCAGAACTGGAGATTTACTTCACAGCCCTTCCCCACTTTCTGCAGGAAATAGAGGCTGGGAGCTAAGGACTTTTCCCCTGCATCCTATCCCTTTCCAGCATTTGGAGATGAAGGGAGCAACAGTGTGAAAAATGTTCCCACTCTTCCATTTTGATGTTTGTTTCTCTTTTGCTTAGTAGGGCAGTTATTTGATAGCAGCTGTCCTGAATCCACCTAGTGGAACTGATTAAAGATGAACCGCTTCAAATACTGGATGTAGGAGGAATGCATATTTTATAATGACAAATATATATATAGACAGATGATCAGTGAATGTAAAGCTATTGGTGGAATAAGGCAAGATATTAGCATTTCTGTAGATGTAAATGAACATTTCATAAATAAACCTATAAAAGAAGCACAGATCTGATCCCCAAGGCTCCAGTGAGCATGTTAAACAGTACAATGTACAGTAAAGTGCATTTTGCTGAAAATGAGGTAAAGATACATAATGGTCCAGGATAAATATGGGTAAAAGGGATCTGTGTGTCCAGTAGTTTTTAAAGCTACTCAAAATCACATGCTTTCAGATGTAACAAATACATTTTTTTTTCCATAGCTGTCACAGAAGAGATGAATTCAAGTTATGTCTAAGAAAAAATATGTTGTTGGAAATGTTTTTACTTCATTTTTTCTGAATTTTGGAGTGCCAGTATGAGTTTACATCTGCAGAGCGGCTTCACTGGTCATGCTTGTTCAAATCGAGTCCAGAAACTGAGCATTTCTATTAGCCCTGAAAGGCAGGGTTTATTCGTTTAGATACTACTCCTTAGGTATGTGGCTGGTGAAATGAAACTGCATTGGAACCCCCCAGCTTGGAGTGCAGGTAGAGCAAGCACATGTCTTTCAAAAGACAGAATTTCAAAACACCCTGCGAAGCCCTCTGGCACTTTAACAGTGTGTAGAAAATGAACGGTGTGTAGCTCTCCACTGTCACACAGGCTGCCCTGATTCGGTGAAATATCTCTGTCCCCATGTGGAGGCACTCTTACTCCTCCAAACTCTAACTGCGTTTTTGTTCTGAATATTATTTATGTTCTCTCTACATGGGTTTGAGTCAGGAATACGAACAGAGAGAGAGAGCCATCTTGTGGAAGATAGCTTTAATATCTTCCAGTTTTAGATCCCAGGCACTTCAGAAGCTCTTAATTCTGCAGACTTTATTTTGCGATGAGAGACCTCAATTACGAGTGTTCTATAATATTTATACAGATGTGTCAGTTTTTGCACAAAGGCACGTTAAATGAGCAGCGAATGATACTGCTCCAACATTTGGCTGCTGGCACTTGATACGTGTGAACAGCATGTTCTTTCGCCCCATCTTGAGCTTCATAATCAGCAGTTTCTTCGCTTCTTTCCATATTGCTGCTGTGCACAATTTAGATATTAAATATATGTCTTGATTTGCTTTGTAACAGACTGTAAATGAAGCTTCACTGCCTCATCTTGGAAATGTGCAGTGGAAGTAGAGTTGAAAATAATATTTTTCCCTTCATCATTACTGCTTTCAGTTGAATAATTGCACAGTTCTCCCAGACTACAGTGAACATTAAGAAGCTGTTCTAATCTACAGGTTCCCGCCTAAGATGTGCAAAATGCTTCTAATGAAGCTGCAAACCATGTGAAAACAGAGTGACAAGATCTTCTGTATAGCAGAGAGGGGTTCCTGCTTCAGAAAGAAGAAAAAGAGCAGAGGGTATCTTTATGGTAAAAGCGGATGATGTGGGTCTAGGAAGGCCTGAGCTCTGGAAAAAGGGAAAATTGAAATGGTGCTTAATGCTCCAGGTTACTCTCCTGTGTTAAGGGGCTGAGCTATGCTTTTCAACCCCTGAGTGAGGCAAACAAGAGTGATACAAGGTTACTGAAATGCCCTGTGAAGGCAGAGGGGACAAGCTTGTTGGCCAAATGACATGTTGGCCTGTTGCATGTTCTTCTGATCAGTTATCTATCTAAGCTTTTATGTGACCGTTAGCACAAGTATCTGTCTACTACCTTAAATGTTTTAGTCAACAGGTGGTCTGAGGGTATTGAAATTCCTGTTAATCAAAGATGTCAATCCCTTTCAACATGCTTGATTTTGTTGCCAATGCTAAATACCCTTGATTTAGCTGTTTTAAAGATGTCAGGGGTATTTTCTGCCTTATTTTGCAAAGGTTTCAGGAACTATGATGCAGGGAAAGATCAAGTTTAAATTCAGTCTAACATGATCTTTTGATAGATCAATAATAAATACACATTTAGGGATTTTTTCTTATTTTATTTTTTTTTCCCATCCAGAATTACAGCATACCTTTAATTTTGATGTAGAAATCAGCACAGTGCTTGGGGGGTTGATGTGTTTTGGGTTTCCCCATCAGCAGTCTGTTGTATTTTAGTATTTGCAGTACTCAATTCAAAGTTCATTTCATGAGGAAGGTATTTACAATGTACCACATTTGAGGTTTGGGAAACTGGACTGAATTGCGTGAAATGCTCATAAGTGTTAGAAGTTTGTGAAGTGTGGGATCTGAAATAATCAACTGAATAATTATTGCATAGAGCTGGAAAATCTGTAACAATGTGATAATGTTGATTTAAAAATTAAATCAGCCATAACATTGGCAGACTATTCCTTTCTATCTCAGAATACAGATTCTCCACTTAGTTGAAAGAAATTTTCTCTATCAAATGATACATTTTCCTTTCTTAAAAAAGGCAAACCGAAAAAACCCAAGCACATCAAATGGAAAGGAGGGTTAAGTATTTACCAATATAAGACAACTGATGAGTCAGCCCTGAGCAGACCTGCTCCATCAGTAGCACCGTTCTAGGAAACAGCATTCCTTTCCACTTGATGGGCTACTGCTTTGTAACAGTTGCTCAGTAATGCTAAAGGACCCCCTGTCATGTAGCCACAGATCATCTCTCAGGTGATGACTGCTATAACTGGAAATACTCCACCTCTACTCGGTGTTTTCTCATGAAGAATGACTCTTAAAATTATCAAAAGCAAAGGATAATGCTATATTGCACTCCAGCTTCTTCTGATCTTCCATTAGAAACCCAAATTGTGTGTGTGTGTGTGAAGCTGTAAACGTCATTACCTATTTCTCATGAATATTTCAGGTTCAGAAATTTACACGCTATTGTTCTCGTAAGCAAAACATGTTGTTTCTGGATACCTCAGTGATGAGTGATACAGAAAGCCTCAGTAAGATGAAATAAATCTATTCTAAGTGTGAAGTACTGCGTAGCTTGCTTTTGCTTTATTTTGTTTTTTACTTGAATAGTCAGAGATGAAAAACGATGTAACATTAAATTTGCTTATTTGTCTGTGCGACATACAGATGCCATAATATTGCCTTAGTTTTTGTCAGATGTCAAGGTACCTGAACTGCTCGCTGGTAAATGTTAATGTCTTAAAGATAACTGGTTTACTGTGGCATATATTTTCAGTTGACACACTATCAGGTGATCCGAGCAGAACTATAGCAAAGATAAGAGGAAGAGGGGTCTCTTCCTCACTTGCCCACACCAGTGATAGAGCGATTCAGAGCAAATAGGGTCCATCTCACTCCCTTTTGCCACCCTAAAAGTCCATGATGCTGTGGTGAGCCAGTGGCTCTGGCTAAGGGGGTCCCAGGGAGGCTGAAAGGAGAGTGCAGAGTGCCCACTGCCTGGTGGCTGAGAATGGGGGAGTGGTGCTGGGTAGGCCTGGGGAAATGAACTGAATAGGTACTGCTCTGCTCTCAATGAAAGTCCAACAAACTGGCAGTGGTAAATTTTGTCTCCCAGAGAAGGCACTCGGGTACTGTTCAGTTTCATCATGCAGTTCACAAATGCAAAACTGCTTTCAGTGAATACAGAGAAAGTAAGAATGAGTCATGATGAGCTCTCTGCATTATTCTGATGTGTATTGTGGGTTTCTTCAAGCTTGTGCATTGCTGCCTGAGTGAATGCAGCTTTATGTCAAGGAAGTCTTTAAAATGGTTAGAAGAGGGGAAAAGGAAAGTGCTGGCGCAGGTAAGATAACTTCAAATGCACAGCTTTAAATTGTCGCAGTAACAGCCCAGAGTAGGTTGGTTTACTTTTTCCAGGGCTCAACTGATGGCTGGGGAGAATCACTATTTTTATGTCCTGAGGAAAGAGAAGGGGTTTTAGATAAATGGGGCGGAGAGAGATATAGCGAGAAAGTGCAGCATAGACCCTGGGAAGAATCAGGGCACCAAGAAATTGCAGGCTGAGGGCTTGCTGTTTATCCCAAGCTGGACAGGTAGGTCAAGTTGTCTGGAGCACTGGAGGAAGAGGTTGTACTTAGGTAGGAGGATATATGTATGGATCTGTTCTTTGCCTTTCTACCATGAGACTGAAGTTTTCCGTCACTGGGTGAAAGAATAGCAAATGCATTCTTTCATTTGTGAATTGCTTTAAATGCTGGGATGTTGTCATGGTGCAGCCCAGGATAAATCCTCTGAGATGCCCATCTTAGCTTGCTTGTCAGGGAATAGCTAACCATGACTGATACACAGGGATGTGCAATCTGTGTGCGGATATAGGAGCTGGCAACTTCATTTTGAGAGAGGTAAAACCCCAAGGCCTTGCCAATACCACACGGTAAGCATCAGATCGTGAGAAAGTGCTGCAGAATGGAGCCATCTGGTCCAGTAATGGTGACATGAGCTGTACCAGGAGAATAGTGAGGGCAAATGCTTAGTTTTCAATAATGCAGAATGCACTGTTGGAGGGTGCCTTTCAGTAATGCAAAATAAATTATAATCCAATGTTTTGTTTTCCGTAGCATTTCAGTTCTATATTAAAAACAGTAAATTACACTGAGAGAGTATAATATTAAAAGGTCTAAGCAGTCTTTTTGAATCTCTATTTGTAATGGATACTTGGGAATGATACATATCCTGCACAGTGGGTACTGTTATATTGTAAGATTATATAAGTATGAGTACTTTATATCCTGAAAAAATACTGAGCATTCAGTTTCTTTTTGCTTCCACCCCAGTGTTTCTGTGCTTTGATTTTATGACTGGTGTGTCATTTGGTAATTAGTATTCTTCTGCTTTCTGTAACATTTGTAATAATGGTGGTGTCTTCCCCTACCAATGACATTAGTAAATAAGTCAATTTAATTTTTATGCACCTGTCAAATTGGTGCATTGTAACTACAGAATTTGATAACCACAGAACAAACTATTGTTTTTAAAATGCTGTTATTCCATAAAAGGGTGAGGTAATTTACCCAGAGTAATCAGGGAAACAGATCACAAAAGACCGGGGATGTTTGCATCACATTACTAAGCTTCTCACATGCCATTGGCTCACCATCACTGTCTGATATCTTGACTGTGGGAAAAGTGAATGGAAAAATCCCACTGTCTTTTTAAAGCCAAGATTTCCAAAGAGAAGCCTAGCACAAAAATAGTTGCAGACAAATCTAGAAGTCTTTCTACATCTGTTAGTCATACAGGATCACGTGTATCAACCAGAATGCCTTGGTTTCATGCTTTGAGTTATAAAAAGCTACCTCAGAGCTCCCTATGTTCACATGCTCTTTCCCAGGTCACTTCTGGATCCAATTCTGGACTTGTCCCAGAGCAATTGCTCAGCCGTGGCAGAGGTGTTATCACTGTGGTGGACACATGCAGGGCTTTCCTAGCACCTGCAGGATCCTCTGCCATCAGACTGAAGGGAAGCTGGAAACATTTCCCTCCCTGCCTGTGACTCCCTTCATCTCTCCAGATGCTCCCAAGTCACCCCTAAATAGCAGCTGTGTAAGAGAAGAAATTCCCCAAATGGCAGGTGTTTTCCAAACATTTTCAGAGAGGTGGGGTAGAAGAAGAAGTGCTTCCATCCCACTGTTTCTCTTCTCCCTGTGTCTGCAGGTTTTCTGCTCATTGTCACATTGCCAGTGTGACAAACACAGCTGCTAGAGACAGGGTAGACCTGCTCAGTACATAGATTTCAACCCAATACTTCACTGAGCCATGCTGCCTCTCTTTTGCGTATGATTGAGGGAATTGGTTTACAGTAAAGTAAAACAATTGATTTAATTCCTTTGTTTCTCACTCTGCCTCTCTGCAGAAATCAGATGATACTGGCTAATGACCTGCGAAGGGGAAACAATATATAGGAATGATCTGTGCAAATGCTGCTGTGCATTTTTGCAGGCCACTGCATCTTGTGAGTGAGGAAAAGGTGTTGTCTACAGTAGGCAATTATTGAATCTCAGGTGTTACAGGAGAGAGGTTTCTTTGGGCCAAAATTAATGTGCACTGCAGTGTTCTGACAGTCTTACACCATCCTTCACCCCAGCAGTAATGTCCTCTATAAAAAACTTTGTATGCAGGCCAAGATGAGATCAGCACTATCTTGTGCTAATAACAGAGGGTTTGCAGTTTTAGGGAAGTTCTGGCAGCATGTAAACTGTAGAAAATCCTAAAATGAGTTGCCAGTATTGAAGATATATTGCAAGTGTGTGGACATGGTCCTCTGTATTTACACACACTTATCAATTAGCCGTATGATTCCCAAAGTTGTCTAAACAGCTAAATAAATTACTAAATAAATAACTAAATAAATTTCTGGCTTCTTAGCTCTTCTGCTTTCATAATTTCAACTCTTGAGCCTGGATGCCAAATATTACTTCCAAAGTGCCAATGCCTAACATGATTACTAATCTTGTTGTTACCACTGAAGGTATATTGACAGGTATCTTTTCTTCTGGAAGAACCATATATAGTGCTGAAACTGTTAAGTGCTTGCAGAATAGCTTCCTAGCACAGGAAAAAATGCAAGTTAGCAACCTTCAGACCTTCAGTATACACTAATTACGATATGAATTGTGTGAATTTCATTTGTGCTCGCGTATTTATATATATCTCATTAATTTGTTACAAAGAGGGAAAAAATCATTACTGTAGAGTCAAATTGCCTGTAAATGACTTAAGGAATATGTTAATGATCCTGCTCCAAATGAATAATTATAAAGCAGGTGCACTTGAGATGTGATCATTTAACTGACAGCAAGCACCTTCTAATGTCTTGAATATCCATGATAATGGTGATGTCATAGCAGCCAGTTAAAATCATTCCTCACATCCTCCATTTAATACACAGGAGAACTGTGGGTATAATTCTCATGTAGAGCTATTGCCCTGCTTATTTAAGGAATGGTTAATTTATAAACAAATCAAGTCACTCTGCATTGATTTTAATGCAATATGTTTCCAGTAAAATGTCATGCTATTGTCTCAAGTAGAAAATAAACATTGATGAGAGAAGGCATTACAGCATCAAATTGACATTGCAATTTAAATGAACTTGACTCAAAATGCCCCAGTTTAACAGAGATGTGAATTGTGTTTCACCTGCTCTGCTACTAACATCCAGGTAAACTTTTTGCATTTATTGTTTTAAAGGTGCCTGTAGTTTGTTTCCCCCTGGAGTTGATGCCCATGAGCATCAGGGCCATATTCTTTGCAGTGCACAAAATAGCCTCTACCCACAGATGAGCTGTCTCAATAAGAAAAGATTTGAACTCTTTAAAGGCCATTCTTCTTTTAGGTTTATGTACCACTTCATTTTACACAGCTGTGCAACATGTTAAGCTTTTCAGCTTTCTTTGTGATCAAGATCATATTTTAAGTGTCTACCAGTCCAAAATTTAAATACTCTGCCTGGAATGTGCATGAGTTCACAGAAGGCAGCAGTGTGCTGCCTAGGTGTTATCTCCATGATAATAGAAATTAAACTAGAGCAGTGGCTAAATATAGAACAGTGTTTCTGCATCTATTTCATGTGTTGTCATGTAATTACAAATAGATGAAGAATTAAATCTCTAAACCACAGTGAGGTTCATGAGGAAAATATACAGAATTCCTAGCATAAAAAGGGTTGCTTCCAGTTAAGGTTAGTACTGTATGCCTTGAGAAGAATGCTACCACCTTATTTAGGATAATAGTACTTTACTGATGCAGGTTATTTTAGCAGCAAGAGTCTGTGCTACGAGGGGAAAACTCTTTTGAAGATATTGGTTCCAAAGCATAATAAAACAGGTGCACCTTAATAGGTCTACCAGGACTGTTTTAGCTGTTAGAATCTTTTAAATGCTTCTGCTGAGAAACCCTGTTTTCATAACAAGGTTGGTGAGTATTAAACCTGTGATAGTTCTTTCTGGGATTACTATAATTTACAAAAACAATAAGAACCTGCTAAAAAACATTTATGTATTTATAAATGTTGTAATCCAGGGGTCCCACTGATATTTGTGGTGAAAGATATGCCTAAGGGCACATAACCCTGCTTGTACATTGCCAGGACTGCAATCTGGTTTATGACAAAACAGATTCATTTATCTCCAAATAAATAAATTACTTTTGTGAACATTTAGAAACATTTGCATAATTAGGCTGTAAGATCTTAGCAGTCTTTTTCATAATAATTAAACTAATCTAATCTTGGACAGGGTAAACAGACTTACTAGGCTGAGAGCAGCCTTCAGGCAAGGAACTTACTACGTTCTACAGGAACTGTAAGGCTGATGATGTTTGTTAATTATGCAGAGCTTTTACTCCCCAGTAATAGCAGCGTTTGTATTGCCTGAAGCTTAGATAGCTACTCCCAGGCACATAAAATTAGGCTCTGGGTTTTTTTGTCATTCTTTAAAAAAAAACCCAACACACACACACACAACAAAACCACAAAACAAAACAAAGAAGTTACTTCAAAATGATTATACGCTTTCAACAAGGAGGCATTAACCTTACAATGTTGGATCCTAGATCCGCGTACAATTGGCTCACTCTGCAGTCATGTGGTCTTGCTTATCTTTAGATCTGGAGCCTTTCATTTCATATAGAGATACAGGGTTATAAGGCTTGGTAAAAGAACAACAAAAGGCAACACTTCATTTTCTGGGGACTTCAGGAAGAAAAGATTGAGACTATCAAGTAGGTCATTTCCCAGGACATTTGTCAGTCAAGCAGTCAATCAAAGTTTATTATCATAAATCAAAAAATGAAGACTAGAAACAGTACCTGGCAAATTCTGAAAAGAATTGCTTCTTTAAAGAATCTCTCATCTTTATCAAGTTCTATGAGTCATCTGTGCATGAAGATTTCAACTAACAAGTAAACTCAGGAAGGTTTTTTCTGCTTACAAACAGGTTATGGCATTAATAAGGATGATATTCAAACTCTAAAAAAGTCTTTTAAATCCTTTCTTCATAAAACTGCTTTGTAGACAAGAATTTTATTTCTGATTGTTATGTTCTTAGAATTGGGGTATAAAAGGAAATGCTCCTGATGCTTTCTTGTGCTTTTTTTTTTTCATTTAGAACATTTTTATAAAATCAAATTCATGTAATTATCTCTTAAAACTCTGATATATAGTTTTGTGGATTTTTTTTCTCAGATTCTGTATACAAGCTCACAATGTATTTCCTCTTTTCAGTAAAGATTCAGTTACATCTGGACGGGAACGGTGGTGCCTGACTGCTGCAAAATAGATAGTTAAACCATATCAAAATGATGTAGCATGAAGGATTACCACTAATAATCAAGGGCTGGATTTTATTCACACCAAGAAGTAGTTTGCTTTATTATTTTCTCCTATTAACGTCAAGGAGATTGTTCCCTGAGTAAAGGGCAAGACAAAGTTCTTCTAGACAAAGTTCTCAGAATTTAGCTTTTAAAACAAGTTAAATCAGCATTTGCTGATGAAGGGGTGGTCTCATGAATCTAAATAATCATCACTATTTTGAGGCCTTGAGGGACAGAAGGACATAACAGGTGATGTATCTATGGATGTTTTTCCAGAGTAAATGGGAAAAGCTTTTGCCTCTTCTGGCCTATACAGCTGAACCATCAGTGTGTGGTGTAATGTACATATAATAAACAAGCATCCCATTACCAACTACCTTCTGCACAAGAAAGAAGAAAAATATCAACTCTCCCACTGCAGTTTGGACTACCCTCCTTCAGGTCTTGTTCTTTATTATTGTACTATTAATTCCTGGACCCATTAGTTTACCAACCTTAAGTCCAGTGTGTCTGCCAGTCATTGCTGTAAGTTAGTGGGTTGTTGCTGTTTCAATTAACATTTTGTGGTATTGACAGTGTCGTGAATTCAAGTGCCATGTGTTGCTCTTTATTAGCTTTTATGGGGGGATAATACAAGTTCTTTATATCAATAAAATTAATCAGAAAGAAAAACCCTGCATTAAAGTGAGGAATTGCATAAATAAGTAAAGGCTTTCTCTAGTCTGTAGACAGCCTTCCAAAAAGTTTCTGTTGTCAGCCCAGGCTGTAAAACTCTGAGCTTAGAACAGTTTGTTCCAGTGCTGCTCATAGTGTGGAAACAGGCCTAGAAGGGCCTGATCTGAGTTCCCTGGTCATTGAAACAGCGACTGGTTTCTGTATGGAGCACATCCCTACCTGAAGCCCTCTTCCTGCTCTCTTTGCTGTGCAGTGCATAGCTAAATACTAGTTATTTGCCAGTAACACAGAAAAGTGTATTTATGGTGGAGTAGTTGTCAGGGCTAATTCAACATCCATAGGCTGGACTACCAGATTTGCAATGTGAAAACGTGGCACCATTGCTGTTATAACTCCCACCCTTAGTGCCATTTCCCATGGGGTCGTTGCTGAGCTCCTGGATCAGTGGTGGCCAGGAGAAGCCACAGAAGTGAGCAGAGAGCAACTCGAAGACTTTTTGTCCTGGTAACAGCAGGAAATATAGGAAAAGTCACATTATGCTCTTTGCAAAGGACAGAATTTTAGATTATAGTATGGAAAAGCTGCATTATATGTGGTGTCTGATCATTTATCACCTTTGATAGTTTCCAGCTTGAACATGAAGCAAATTTAATCAGGTAAGTTTTATTAGACCCATCACTGCTAAAATTTTGACACACTGCTTTGCACATTACTGTGTAGTGTATTTAACTATACAGTGTGCAATGTATTGTGCACCTTCATCTGTATCCCATAGCAATGGAGGTAAATGCTCACCCTCTTTTGTGGGTTGTTTTCTTCTTTTTTTCCTGCCCTTCTCAGATTCTAAGTCAAATTATAAGAATTTATGTGAGTTTGGCTTCTGTTTTCCTCTGTGGGAATGAAATAAGACCAAGTAAAACTAAAGCTGCTGCCATTCCCTCTGCTTACCAGACTACCTTGTTGAAATCAGATTTTCTCTTCCCCTTCTTTCTTCAAAAGAATGAGAATGGTACATAAGCTGTTACTTTTGAGTCTCAGTTAAATCTTGGGTATTGACAGAGTAGGTACAGTTATGTGCTGCTGCTGTTTCAGGACAGAATGTAAGATTTGTGACAAATTGGCCTATGTGCAACCTTCTGTTTGCAGAACGGCACAGCATTCCAATGTTGAGAACATTAACTGCATCCCAAGATAGGGTTGAAGGCATGTATATGATTACAGACAATTAAAAGAATAGTTTTTTTATAATTGCAGTTTCAAAAAATGTGGACATTTTTGTTGTTATTAGGTCATCTGAAAATTATGGACCAGGCAATAGCTCGTTTTATGAAGATAATCTATATTTTTCAATGCCTAGTTTGAAGTAACTGCATTCATACCTGTAGCTTTTTCTCTTTTCTAGCTCTGCCTTAATGTTTGAATGCCAGTTGGGTGAAGTCATTTCAGGTCTTGAACCCTGAATAGTTGAAGTACTGAATATTTTTGTTAGCATAAAGCTTATTTATTAGGGAGAAAAAACCCTTAAAATTGCCAGCTTTCTGATTCACAGTACTTCAAAGAATATTTACTAAAGATATGTTGACTGGATTTCAGTATAATTTTGTGCGAATGATTTCTCTTGTTTGGTCCAGGATGTAAACTTGCTAAACAGTGTAAATGAATGATTTTTTTTTTTTATAGTGGTGGGAGAAATGCTTACAGATTTGCATTGTAAACAGCAGCCCAATTCCAGGCAAGCTATCTTTTTATTTCTTTAAGTTAGACAGGGATCAGTAATGATTTGGTGATAAAAAGCAGGGATTTTCAGAGGTGGCTAAATAACAAGAGCATAAGTCAATGGCATAGATGCTCTTAAATTGCTTAGAATTGTTTTGAAAAGTTGAGATGGTTTAATTCTCTCTCTATTCCTTCACTACAATCCTTATAGAGTATAAAGATCAAACCTTGGTCCCTCTTGCTCTTAAAATCACTATTATTGGGTAGTTTGGGCTTGTGTTTTTTTCTTAGACTGCATTATGCACTGAAAATTCTCACACTTTCATGTTTGGTCTTAAAAGAAATTGCATTTATTTCAAGTTAAGAGCTTGGGATCACTTCAAAGTGAAGGGAATCTAAACCTTGGTAACTCCATCAAAAGCAGTTGAATAAAAGTGTCAAAAGCAATAACAACCTCCCAAAACCCAGAACTCAATGGATGCAGATCTAGGAGATTGACTTTTGCTCTGGTTTTGTAGAGCATCACGTTTCTTGCTTTTTGTGCTGTTATTTGTGTAGCACTGCTGGAAGATACTACAGGCTCTTAGAAATCTTGGAAACAGCGTATTACCAAAGCTTACCGTATTGACTGGAATGGTTTCAAGGAAAAAGAGTGAATGAGTTGGAGGCATGGATACCCAAGGAAAGTGAGGCTGAAATCATTAGACTAGCATCTCAAGAAAAAGAAGATGCACAGCTTTCATCTGTAAGTATCTGCATCTTATTTTAACTGGAGGTCATGACTAGTGACTATTTGAATTCTTCACTGGTAATGAATTTCATAACAGTCTGTTTAAAAATTGTTGGAAGTAAATCTGCTTTTTAGAAGGTGTAGAAGATTGTAGATGAATTCAGCCTTTCCTAGGTAAAGTGAAAAATCTGTTTATCCAACAGTTCAGTAAGTATCTGAAATAAAAAATAATAGTATCACACACCTGATTTTTGTGATCTTTAATGTCCTTATTGGGAATAATATTAGTCTAAATATGTCTGCTGTATGAACAGTAGAAATAGGATTGTTAGGAGGCTGGTCTAAGTAAGAAGTTAAAAAGTGATCTGGCAGCTCCTGAAGGAAACTCTACTAAGGGCACAGTGCAAATTATCCCATTGAGAAGGAAAGATAGGAAATACAGTAAAAGCCTGAGTTGGCTAAATCAAGAGCTCTTCACATACTTCAAACATAAGAAGGAAGATTGCACAAAGTGGAAACTAGGTCAGCTGGCTAAAGTCAACTGCAAGCATATAAATCAGAGAAGCTATTCAAGAGAGAGGGAAGGCTATTTGAGGGTGATAGTGGAAGGGCTCAAGTGTCATGCCTTTTGTGTCAGATTTCAATATAAAGGTCAGCTGCAATAAGGTGACCTAATATCAGCACCAACAGGAAAGCGTAAGGAAGAAACAGGTTACATAGTATGTATAAAATGTAGATGTATTCATGCTAGCTGAGCAGGTGAGCTTTGTCCATGGTACTTAATGGGCTGATTAGTAAACTCCCAGAGCCTCTAGCAGTTACCTGTAGGAACTCCTGAAGGACAGAAAAGTTACCTAGATGATAGAAAATGCAAATGTAGTGAATATATAGAGAGAGTGGGAAAAGTGAGGAATTTATAGGACACACAGCTTTATTGCAATTGCTGAAAAGACACTAAAATACACAGACATATACAGAGCAAGTAATTAATGGTTCACTACCAAAATATATGTTGGGTGAACTTCCAAAGGTTTCTGTTCTGATATTATTCTTGCTTTCATTAATTTCTAAAACGATGGGCTAGAGAGTAGCTTATTAAATTTGCAGCTGCCACCAAACTATGAGGACTTCCCAGTGGAGAGTGAGGCACAGTTTACTAATATATGTAACCTACATGGACAGCACCAGCAAACTAAGAGTTTTGCCAGAAATTATGTGATGTGCATGGTAGACCACAGGCCAGAAGCAAGTATAAAACCTGGTGAGCTCTTTAAAAAATTTCAGATGATGCACTAGGATATAAACATGAGGACTAATACTATATTGAGCACCAGGACTATGGTTTCCAGTTGTGGACACCCTACTTCAGATAAATTGTGAGTCAAATAGAGGTAGTCCAGAGGAGAGCAGTGAGAATCTGTGGAGATTGTGACCTGCAAGGAATGGTTGGAAGAGGAGTAATTGAGCCTAAATAAAATGATACTGAAGTGTGTTTGTGTGTGTGTAAGCATCTGATAATAGGCAGCACATAAAGAAATAGCTGCTATAAAAAGAAAACATATTTGTTCTCTGCAACTGTGAAGAACAGGCAGAGCAGGCTTAAACATGATGCAGGTGAGATATTTAAAAACTTTCTAATAATGAGGGATGTTGATGTTGTAGTGTGAAAGTCACTGAAATGAGCTATCAGAGGAGGCTATGGACTACCAGTGTTAAAGGTCTTTAGGAGCAAACAAGTATCTAATATGAGTGCTTTAAGGAAGATTATTCCCTTGGGAGGATACAGCTCAGATGACATTTTGTATGTTTTCCAGCTTTTTGTATATTTTCCAGCTTTTTTTTTTTTCAATTCTACTTTATCTCCCATGTGAGTGTAGAGTGAGTGACAAATTCTAATCTGAGCAACACAAATCTAAGCACGAGGAAGCTGCAAGTATCTCCCTTATTTTTCCTGTTGCACTCTAAGTACTACTTCATGAAAGCATGAACGATGGAAGTATTTTCTGGTGCACTGTGGTGATGAATAAATGTCTGTCTTTCCTTACTCTCCAGGTACAGGGATCCCACTCCTGCTGTGCATATGCCCCCAAGTATAACATCTGAATAATTTGGCTATGTGTATAGTCTGTAGGCCATATCTTTCTACTTTGGGAGAGCATAGGGTAGGGCCAGACACTGTGTAGTCTTCCTCACCACCCACAGTGACCACCCAGAACTCTTAGTTTTCCTTTTAGCTAAGGCTCTTGCAATTTGCTGTCAGAATAGTCAGTGCAGAAGGTTTAATGGCACGACATTTTCTTGCTTATGCAATCCAGTGGCCAAGACAAGCAAATAGAAACTAAATTATGAGTTTACTGCTCAAGAATGAAGGCAGAAACCTTTTCTTCAGTATGATGTACTTTTGAATAATGGTTATATGACATTTGTCTCCTTATGTGAGAACTGTAGCCTGTAAAGCGTTCAGTTTTAAATTGTTCACTAAATATTCCTTATACTCTAATGTGGCTTTAAGGAGTCTAAAAGAGCCATAAGCTTTACTTTTGATAAATAGAAACACCTTGATTATCTATTAGCCAGCACAGAGTTAGTCAAAGAGATTTTGAAAGAAACAGGGGCTGAGGACAAAAACAAATAAGAATCCATCCTAGATAATACTTATGCTTCTGGACTACACAATGGGGAAGATATTTATTAGTGAATACCTGAAGCTTATATCCACCTGACCTAAAAAATAATCTTTATCTGTACTAAACTTATTTTTCCTCAGTCCTGAACTTTACTTAAAGACACTAAGGCTTTGCCAGCAGGTTGAACAAGCAGACGCAGGCACGGAGGGGAAAGCACTGTAAGCAAGACAGCTGCGTCTTCCAGCAGAGGCAGGAATGAGCTGGATCCTTCTTCATTTGGAATAAAGTGGTTGCACTGAGGTAATGAAATATTTAGATAACACTCTTCTGTGCTTTGGACCCTCTTTCCTAAATTGTGTATTCTTTGGCAAAGAGCTGAAACTTTTCTTTAAAAAGCTGTTTGTTGTCTCCAAAGATTCACTGGCAGGCTCTGAGGGGGTAAAACCATTTGCAGTGCTGAGCCCCTTTTGGTCTCCTGTCCAGAACCAGTATTGTTCCAGAGAGCATCTCTGGAAGGGGTCATTGGGGGGGCTAAACCATTTAATGCCACTCAAGTGAAGGAGACAAATAGAGCTGTGAATTGAAAGTACTATATTTAGGAAAATGGGAAAGCTTCTGGGAAGGATGGCTGACCATAGACTGACAAGCACATTTAAAATGGCTTGGACAGTGGATTCAGTGAAAGGGACATTTGATTCTGAACTTCTTCCAGGGAAGAAATCTGCCATTTCTTTCACACGACCGTAGTCTACTATGACTGAGTGTGTCATCTGTTAAAATGGTTTTCCCAGGCTCTCCGGGATTAAAGAGGCCTCTTGCAGCTTCTAAAGTCTCCAAGAGTGAACTGTAGGTGATCTTGTATTAGTCAGATGCCCCTGCTGTCCGCAGAAGACAGAAGTGCTGCTCAAAGTCTAACACTTCACACTGATCTATGCCTTTGGAGCAGTCTAGAAGTCTGTGGGTTGTCCTTATCTGTACTTGGATAAAGTAGGGGGTTTTTTTGTTGTTTTTTCTTTTTTTTCCCTTGATACCGCATGCTGTTTCAGCCTCAGCACCCCTTTACATACATCAAAATGAGCTTGAGCTCTACTTCCTTTTGCAGTATCTGCATCTTCTGTGCTAAGCAGGCAGAAGAATCTTTTGTGGCCTCTGCTTCCATTTCACTGAGGCAGAACTTTGGCTGCCTTTTAAAGTGGTTCACTTTGTCACTGTAACCTGAAGGGCTCTTCAGGCCAAACGGTGGCATTGTATCAGTCCCATTCCAGGCTTGCTATTGTTAGTGAGCAAGTATGGACAGTCCTTTATTTGGTTAAGGCTGGAGTTCATGTGCAGTAACAACTGTTAAAGTAATTCAGAGTTTAGTAGATGCATTTTTAATTTTAGGGGATAAAACTCCACTGTGTGTGGTAGAAAAGTAGCAGGATGGGACAACTGCCCTCTGGATGCTGAGATAGGGTGTATTGCCATTTACATATCTACTCATTATTTGTCACTGGCTACAAAGAAAACCAGTTTGCATCAGATGTGTAGGTTTTAGGTAGCTAAAGTTAGGAGAGATGAATCCCATCATTATCAGAGAATAGTTCAATTCACTGTCCACTAGATGAAGGTTAAGTCTTTAGAAATCCACTAGCACTTCACAGATCACTTCTTAGTTCAAGGCAAATGTGAGAATATTTTCAGAGCCTGGATATGTTGCCTTTATTACTGTTCTTACCTCACCTGCTGCTTGCTGTTTTGTTGCAATATCCTGTCAGGAAGCTTTCCTTATACTGCCTGAAGAATGAATGTTGAATGTTCCTCAGGTATATTCTTCAGTAGAAAGAATGTCCTTTACAGGAGAATGTAATACTCCACTTCCTGTAATTTGCTAAAAGCATGCATGCTTTCTGAAAACCTTTTATTTTATGATCTGGATTTTTAATGAGCTGTACATTTTAAGAAAGATTATTTTTTTTCCTATCTGAGCTATAAACTGCAGATGCAGTTTGCACTTCTTGTCTACTGTCTCCACTGCAGTGTTTACTCTAGCATCGACAGTTCAGTTTCTCTATCCTAATTAACATAAAATTAGTATCCCAGATACTTAATCTCCCTTTTGAATGGTTATGTTTTCATATTACATGGCATTTAGGCAGAGAAGCAACCGTCAAAGTGAAAATCATGGCATCTTTTTGCTGGGAGACATTTAGCTCCTTTGGCTTTGATACAAAGCCTCCCTTCACTTACTTGCATTGAATGTTAGTTCATCCTCTGGTTTGTGCAAAAATGTAGCAAAAATTGCCCATCTCTTCTGTGCTGACCTGTATGTTTTACATAATCTGAGAGGTCTTAATCTCAAACTGTTTCTGTAAAAGCATGAATAATCAAAGTATGGTCTTTCGTTGTATCTCTTAGACTGTTGATGAAAACAGTGTTAGTATTGATCATCCCTTGAGCTGTGTCCCTTGAACAGTGAACAAGATCTGTACTTTTGGCGCTTGATCTGGGTAGATTGAAGTGAACAGGGTTCAGATGCAGTGACCATTGCCAGTTTAGAAAATCACACTGTGTAAGAAATCAAAGAATCAAGCAGAAGGAGAGGGGTCATTTGTAAAAGAGCCACAATTTAAAAGACAAGTAACTGTTTTAATAGTTTGCAGCATGTCTAATTATCTAAGTTATGCAAATAAAATCTTTTGTTTTCTCCTTGTAATCTTACCATATTGCTCCTTTGGGATCCACCTTGAGTTAATGTACAGAGGGTAAACAAGCAAAACTAAGAGTAATATATTACAAAGTAATTCAGTTTATGGACAGTGAGCTGGTTGTTGGGTTGTGGGATTTTTTTTGAGAGGTTTTCCCTTCTATTTAAAAAAAACAAAAAAACAAGCCTTTGTCCCAGTGGGTAAGACAGATAAATGTTCGCTTTCACTTATCATTATGGGATCTTGGAAGAGTTCAGTCCCAGTCTCTTATACTGTTCTTAGGGGAAAAGCAGAACTATATTCTTGGCTTGACGACAGTGCACT
>JANHGB010043839.1:0-11670 GCA_026283785.1 Coracopsis vasa
TGGAGTTGGATTTCATTTTATCCCAGAAGAGGAGCAAATAGCTACTTTTATGAAAACTGCCTGTGGGCTTTTGATCAGGTCACTTAGATTAAGTTTGTCTTTCTTTGGCTTCTTGGATGTTACAGAAATGGCCTCTGGGAGCCCCCTCATGCAATGCTGTCCTGTGTACGGCAATGCTGTTCCTGGGGCTTAGTTTATGCTCTGCTGCTTCAGGAAATAATGCCAATAAAGTGCAGTATTCTAAACAAAGCTTGTTTCCTGTCTGTGTTTTGGCTTTGGTTCATCTTACCTCTGTGCAGCTAGCGTAAAAGAGATACAAACAAGTTGCTATCACACGGTTGTCAGAGCAATGTCATTTGTAGCAGATTTCCTTCAGGAAGCCAATGACATTGATAGTTGTTTTCTAGTCTTGCGTAAGCACCTTTCCCAACCTTTGCCACCCTTGGAGGGACTTTTGATTGCTGTGCCAAACTTTGTATTGAGCAGGGAGCCCTTTTGGTATCAGTCTAACTGGACACAAGTAATTCAGTTTACAGACTGCAGGCTACAGTGTGAAACTGGTGTCTATTTCAAAGAAGAAGCAGTAATAATGAAACAAGAGGGTATTTCCTGTGTGTGTGTAGCTAGTGGCTTTACCTGATGGCTTATTACAAGTTCTGCCTCGGTGGTTGCCAGAGAGAACTAAACATTGAGTCTACACATTCCATGGCCTGGCAGTATCACCATGGTCACTGCTGCGGCTGCCCCTGGTGCACCTGTGGTTTCCAGGGCTTTCAGTTAAGTGATAAGCTGGTGTCTTCAGACATGCTCAATAGCTGCAGGTTGTTCTGTTACTTGGCTCCAGAACCTGTCACTGTTCAAGATTTTCTTTCTTTTTCCAGGAGGCAATACTCGTGCCATAGGTATGATTCTGCAGTATAAGGTACCAGGATCAGAGGAGCTAACGCAGATGAAGTTTACAGCTAGCGAAGACTTCAGCTGTAATAAGAAGCTGTCAGCAAGCTGGCTGGCAGCTATGCACAAGGTAAGCAATGGGGGCAAAACTTGCAGAAGGCTGAAGTAAATTTTTATGTGGGGTGCTTTTGTCTCCTTTGACAGTTGTTTAGCTTGGTCTTGTGTGATGGATGGGTGCAGTGAGGCTTTTAGAGGTCCCAGTTAACAGGATGTAAAGGGAAGAGGAAGCATGTCTGTCCCCAGTGCAGGAGGTTGGTTGAGACTATAGTCTGAGACCAATGAGACCCCTAGCCAGGACTTTGTAAGGAGGAGGCATGAGGAATATAGAACATAACATTGTTTTACTGTGTATGTTTTAGAGGGATTACCAAAGTCTTGGAAACATTACTTCTATCTAGCTTTTCCCAAGGCAGGCTTTATCAAAAATGGTCATTTCTGATGAATCAAAACCAAACGTAAGTTGATCTAAAATATTCAGTGACCACAGGTTCTGCATTTAAACTAACCCTGAATAGTCTCAAACATTACTCTAGTGCCTATCTGACTGCTGTTAAGTGCCTTAGATGGAGGAGAGTGGATAAAGAACTTAAAGCCTTGGGTTTAAAGGAAATTTTTGAAGGGGCAGGAGGGAGATGAGGTGTTAACTTCAGTTAACACAGTGATGTTTTGTCTTTGTGTTAGGCAACAAAACTTCTTTACGAGTCCCGGGACCAGTAAGGACAGCAAACCGCTGGCACCTGAGGGCAGAGCCCAGCCTCCATGGACTTGCCTCGCTCTCTGCTAGTTAATGGCTGGTAGCACTCATGGTTCTTGATCCTTTCTCATTCCAGCGCTGTTTAGGATGCAGGAACTGGCAGATGCAGGGGGAGCATTTTTTTGACCCATGAGTATTCACAATAGTGTGCAATATGTATACAATTACTGCTTTAAACAGCCTCACCTTTTAAGACTTTGTATATTTTGTTAAGCTTTTATTGGCACTTAATATAAAAGTGACCTGCACTACAGCTCCTGTACAGCACAACTTTTATAGTAACAGTTATATATACTGTTTGCTACAGAAAGCAAACAAACATGTATGTCTCTTCTGCAGAGAATAGCTTTTGGGTATAGATCTCAGGTTTTTCCCTACATCCAAATGGTTAAAAGTCAATGTACAATAATAAAATCTGCCTTAGCTATGATTTTATAGAAATCACTTGGGTTTTTTTTTTAACATTTCATGTTAAACATCTAATATTTCAGCAAATACCACAAACTGGACTTACATGAATATGACCTTGAAACTTCACTTCTGTGATATAAATAAGCTTCCAGAATAATGTTTAGTTTTGTATTTTCTTTTTGGTAACTAGCTTTTGTTAATCCAACTGTAATAATCTCTGAAATTGTATACAGTTTAATGTACAAATATGAATAAATTAATTCACTTATTTAAAAACCCTAGGTGATACTTAATTTTGCAGTGTGTAACTTTAATATTGGATATGGTGGTCTCTACTCTCTGAAACTTTCCGTTTTGATAAAGAGCACTCTCAATTTAGTTCTAACTGTTGATAACTGGTTCAACCACTGGGTTGAATCCTCTGGCTGCACACTCTGTGCCAAGTGACTTTCTGCCCCTGGTGTTCCCATGCTGGTGAAGACTTGAGTAAATCAGCGCAGGAAGCTGAGCTGTCAGCTTGTGTGTGAAGGACCCTGCATGAGCTTTTCTAGGTAAGTAGTAATTTATCACAGCTGGAATACTGGCGAACTTGTATAAAAAGCTGTTTGGCAACTCGCTCTCTGTGCAGCTGGTGAAGGAAGAAGTGAGGAAGCTGGAGGTGACAGGTAGAACATGACAAGCTCAGATTGCTCTTTTTATGGCAACTGTGAGCAAAGGCACGTCTGTCTGCTGTTGTACCTGTATAAAAATACTGGAGAATGCAGCCATGCCTTAGCGGGACTTTATTGTGCACATTTACATGTTCTCTGAATTAGTGTATCATAGGCTCTTGAAATCATCACATTCATGTAGCAAATTCTTCAACAATAATACCCTTTCACTTTTCACCACAATATATACAGTTAATGCTAACCTGTGGTAAAAGCAAGTTACAAGCACTGCAGGAATGGATATATAAATTATACACAGAACTTGTACATGAAGGATTAATCAAATTGCATACTGTTAAATGGGAGAAAATTACAAGAAATATGGCTAAAACTCATAATGGAGATTCAAAATAGACTTTTGATGTATAAAATCATGTACAATTAAAATGCCAGTGAAGTGCCTCTTTGTTTTTTTGCTGGAAACTCCCATGTAGTGGAATAGGTTATTGCATAAGTTGCCTTGGCAACAGGAACCACAAAAAATAAGCTAGTGCCTTTCTTAAATCCTTTTCTAAACCTTGTTTCTTTCTTCTCCTTGACTTTGCATCTACACAACCCTTTTCCTGCTTCTATCCCATCCTTCATATTTTAGTCTAGACTGACTCGGGCAGACTTCAGCTCACACAGTATAACCCTTACCAGACTCTCACCCTTTTCGACTATTGCACTTCCATCCATGCAGACATACAAATCCTTTAACTGCTGCACATTTGGTACTGACTGCTTTGGCCAGGGCAGACAAGTGCCAGTGGTTGGCAGAGGAACCTTTACATTAGTAGAGATAACACTGGTGCTGTAGGCTGAATAAGAAGAAAATAGAACACCACGTGAAATACTGTGTAGGGGATTTGAGAAGTGTACAGATACTGTTGTTCTGTTAGTTCTCTAGCTCAATTCTAAATGCAAATAATATGAGGTGCTAGACTAGTTAAAGCTTTTGTTGGGGTTGTCCAGACTAGGATGTAAGCGTGTAGCATGTTACTGCTTAATCCTAGCCTTAATTTAGCTTTGGTGACTACTTAAATTATGCACGTAGTAAGTGAAGATCTTGTGTTCTAGAACCCAAGAGCTGATCAGTAATAAGAACTCAACATTCACTGGTATCGAACAAAACATCCAAAATCCTGATGTGGGACAGCTGCTGTGGGGTTGGAGCAAACAGGACAGGGTATCTGCACCCCACAAGTGACACCTCTGAACACTGAACACAAGAAAGCTCCAACCACGGAACTTTTAACTTAAAACACCGCTTCAGACGATAGTGGCGCAACACTGTAGGTAGTGGAGGTATCGCTCTCCTCAGCAGTGGTGGGTCATGTAAAAACAATCCTCATTTACAAACTGCAGATCTTGAAAATCGTGGATGCTGTCCATTTAACAAGAGAAAGCACCATTAAAACTAAATAGTATAGTTTTATTTCTCTGTGTGAAATGATTAAAAGTGATGGCTCCAGTGTATGTTTTAAGTTTCCAGTTACCAGCATGGTATTGCACTGTTGTACAACTGAGTTCAAGCAAGGGTTCGTTGTCTAGGTTTTATTCGTGGATATAACTGTAAAAAACAGAACAAAAATATTAGGTTCTGCATGACTGACACCAAGTTAGATATAAATTTATCCAAGTATAAGAGGTACTTGTTAACAAGAGCTGGATGATGGAGTGGTTGGTGGGGGTGACATTTTTGTGAGCTACAGCATGTTCTTGGGTAACTTCTGAAAAATAAACCAGAAGCAGCAGGAGGCTGAGGGCTGAGTTCCCCCTGCCAGCAGCTGCTCTGGAAATGACTTGGTTCATTTAACTCAAGATCTCAGCCTGGACCAAAGGATGTGCTTATGTAAGTACAAGAACTCCCTGTTGAGCCCTGGGGAGAGCTCATTTCCTGTCCTTTAGAAGGTTGTCGTACACATGTTGTCCTCTGTATGTCTCTCCCTAGTAGCCTCACATTCCTGGTATCTGGCTAGCAGTGTTCTGTTTGACTGAGAACAGCGTGAACAACTTGCCTACAGTTGGCATCCTCGCAGCTCTTTCCTTTTTAACCTACCATATCTCTGTGTTGCTCATCATGTGCTAGGTACTGAAAACCTTCCTAAAGAACTTCCTGGACCAAAGCTTCATGCTGCCTAATACAGCCACCATGCTTTACATATAGGCCCTGTGTTTTAGCTGAGGGGCAAAATAACCTTAGGAAAGCATAAACTCTATTAACTTTACTAACTTTCCAAATAAAACTCAGCACTGACCTGGCCATAGCCTGTGCTTTTTGTTCATGATGACACAGAGGCAAGAGGGAATAAGGACAATCATCTGCTTTGGACTGTGTCATAGCAGTGTATCTGGATGATGTACAGAGGGATCCTGACCAAAGAATGTTCTTGTGTTCCCACTTCAGGAGGAAGAAAGAAATAGAAGGGAGAAGGTAACGGAAACAGAACTCACCCCAAGAAGGTTTTTAGGCACATAGCCTTCTTTATCATTGAGGCGGGCCCACCACCACTCTGTTTCATTGTCATCCTTGCGTCTTAGAATAGTAATGGCATCACCCTCATGGAATGACAACTCATCATTATTCTGGGCTTCGTAATCCCACAGAGCGTACACCACTCCTTTGTTCATCACTCCCAGCTTCTCTTGCACTCCTGTTAACAGTAAAGCAGAGAATGCCCCAGATGGTGAAAGATCTTGGTTTTCCCTCCAAAATGTTTTGTATGGACACTGTGGCCCAAATAAGAGTCTGTTTTATTAATAAAAGATTTCATGAACAATTTTTAGCACATGATGAAATGCTTTCAGAAGTTTAGGTGCATAACAAAACCAAATTTTACAGAGTACTGTAAACCAATGTAGAGCATGAGTTTTTCTATATGCAATAGAAACTTTACAATCTTTTATTCAAATGAGGAAAAAGCAGCTCTACAAACTTTAGAGCAAAGCAGCTTTAGAGAACTGCTGTGTGTTTCTCACAGGCCTGCTTTCTACAGCAGGTGTTACACAGTAATGCTTGAAGCTTTTGGAAATCTGCACCATGTCAATTATACAGAACCCTAATGGAGCCTACAGCCTCTGATGGAAATGAAAAATCTGTCTGCTCCATCAAGGCCCTTTCCTTGCAAAATAGAACTTGGTAACTATGTTCTCTGAGGTGATTATTCACAAAGTATACGTTTCTTCATGTGATCTGTGAGGAATCTGCGCACCTGGAAGTTGGAGTATCTCTGTCAGGATACTTGACAACTTGGTTACTGTCAAATGGAAGCTTCCCATGGAATCATTTTCTTGAAATTAGGCTAAATTAGAGGTTAAAAGTCGGTAACATTAGAAGGGGCCTGTGAGGTAACTCAAAAGAACAGAAGCACTGTGAGCATCACAGAATTGTTTGCATTGGAAGGGACCGTAATGATTCCAGTTACAACCCCCTGCCATGGGCAGGGACACCTTCCACTTGACCAGGTTGCTCAAAGCCCCATCCAGCCTGGCCTTGAACGCTGCCAGGAATGGGGCATAATCCCCTGGGTTTAGCATTTGGAAAGAGTAGGAAGGTGATGGGCAGTATTGTCTAGTCTGCGACCTAAGCAGATGTTTCATGCAAATCAGAGATTAAAAGGGATGAATTTTAGAAAAGCTAAAGAAGTGCATAAAGTAGTGTCCCAGCTTACCATACAAGAACTGGGAACATTGAATATAACCTTCTTCCATCTCTTCACACTTGTCTGCAGCAGTTTCTATATCACTTATAGTTGAAGCAAAAATAGCTGCCCCAGATTCAACCAGTAGTTTACAGAGATGAACACTATTGCAAGAAGCAGCACAATGCAAAGGTGTCCTGAAATAAAGCAGAAATGTACACAGGAAAAAATAAGCTTCCATGACTCCTAATTATTTTGTCTTGCTATACAGAGTTTAGCCTGTCTGTTTTTAAAGGAAATTGTTTCTTATGCTTATAGATTGTCCAAAACCTGTCAAGCAACTGGAGCAGATCCCAGGATCCACCTGACTCCAGTAAAGCTAAACAGGTGTTAGCAAAAATGTCAATTTTCATTGCTCACAGAGCTGCTGGGTACAAAAGCGTATTTTCCAATGTGAGGAAATTTGAAAGATAAACCAGGTCAGCACAGCAAGGTTTTGCATCCCTCTGAATGCTCCAGAAGTACTACATCTACCTGCAAGGCTAGATTCTTCAGCACTACCAAAATCTGTGGTGGGTTATAGGAAGATGAAAACTTCATTTTCATCCTTTCTTACTTACAGTTTAATTAGTGCAGCATCTGAACAACAAATGCAACTACACCACGAGTTAAAACCGAAACAGTATATGTTATGATTTGAGTGTGCTTGCACAGGAGTTGGACACATAAGAATGTTGCATTTGAATTTGCCACCACCTAGAGATTAGAATGTGCTCATTTGCTGGGGGTTAAGGGGAAGGAAATTGTTTCCAAATATGTCTAAGCTGAATTCTGAATGTGCACCAAAATGGTGTCTCTCCCAGATGCCAAGTTGACACTTACCATCCATCACTGTCTGCCGCATTTACATTTACACCAAAATCGAGCAGGAACTTCACAATGTGGTGATGACCAGCACACACTGCGTTATGCAAAGGTGTAATTCCTTCATCATTTGGTTTACTGGGATCATCAACCTATTGAAACCATGAAAGAGTTCAGCACTTGTTTTCCCCAAAAAATCAAGAGGTTGCTATTCTTTAGCAGCTCACCTCATATATGATTCGTTGTACAAGATCAAATTCTCCCTCCAAAGAAGCATCCAGGAGGAGGGCCAGCGGATTGAACTTCACTCTCAAACCATGGCCTGTTCTTTCTGAGTTTGGTTTCTTCAGGTTGGTACGTTTTGTCTGAGCAGAGATGAAGGTTGGAAGGCAAAATTTCAGCTTGCACGAGTACTAACAGATGATTTAGTTATTTTTTTTTAAACTAGATTAAGAATCCCATCCTCCTTAAATGTTTCTATTATAAAGTCTCTAAATAAAAGGCTTGATATCTTACTAAATCTTATTCAATTAGAAAACAAAAAAGCACACCCATATGATTTAGAAGCTTCTAATTAAAAGTATTGAGTACAAGGCCTGAGGTACTTAAGTCAGTGGGTTTTAAGCATCGCTATCTTAATTGTATCTAATATAAAGCTAAGTGTTTGTGGTGGATTGTCTGAGACAATGTCAACACTTTTAACACTTTTGCTTAGAATAGAAAGCATGACACAGTGAAGCCCGAGTATCAGCCTCTACTCAGAGGAATCTTTCTTTACCTTGAATCAGCAGGTTGGTGCCGACAAGTCATGACTTGCTATGGGAAATAGAAGTACAGAACATGAAGCTATTTTATGTGGCATTCTGGCTGGTGTTACCAGAAGATGCATTCTCAAGATTTGAAACCCATTTAAATGTTTTGAAGGTATTCTGAATCATTCACATGTGTCCTTGTCACTTTCGGGGGGGGAGGGGAGTCTATTATTAATTATAGCATTTATTTTCTTTTAGTCCCTAGCACTGTAAAATCCGTTTTCATTCCTGCTCCTGTTTTGTACAGCTATTTCAGTTTGGCTAATAAGCCTCTCTCAGTGTTAATATCTCTTGCTAGCATATTGCATTCTCCCAGAAGTATCCTGGCCCACTTGTGGCCATGGGAAATGCACATGAGGCCCCATGTGCACCACAGTCATTGTCAAAGGATTGCAAGGTCCCTGCCTGAATCAAGAAGTGGAGATACCCTTTGAAGCCAGTGTTAAAGTGAGTCACAGCAACAACTAAGAACAAAATACAGTTTTCTCCCCATTTTCAATTCTCCATATGTTGTAGATTTTGGTAATGACAAGGTTTTGGCACAGCTGGAAAAGAACGTTGAAAGAAATTCAAATTATGCAACCAGCCCACTAGAAAAACTTCTGCTAAAACAAGTCAACTGTGGTGGTGTTAGGGTCAGCCCCTGGTCTCACATCCCTCTGCTCAGAGGGGAAAAGGACTGCACTGCTCCCAGAACAGTTATTTCAACTTGTCTGCAAATTAAAATGCTTCTCGCTGCCATGGCTTATCCTTAAGTTTCACATAAATGGTTCTGTCTGTAGGCCCAGGGAAATGAAAATAGTATTTTTAATGGAATCTCAGACTCCAGAATTCTAAACCAAGAGCATATCCCTCCCAGAAGTTCTACAACCTAAAGTACGTACACAACTTCCTGTTGAGTGTATGCATATATTCCATATTAAATGGCTATGGCAGTAAAGAAACTAATCCATCATAATTCTCCTTGGAGCCCCCCTGATTTTCTTTTTAGTAGCATGAAAATTGAAGTGCAAACATACCATTTGCCTTAAGCTTACCCTCTTCTAATTATGCTTAGACACACACCTAATTTTATTCTCCACAAAACTGTCCTTTTGTTTGGTTACTTACTGGAGGAAGTGGAGGAGGAGGAGCAGGAGGCAGAGGAGCTTCATCTTCTACCGGAGAACTGACCTCAGGTGTAGGACTAGGTGACTGTTCAGTAGAAGGAACTATAGCAGGATTGTTGTTGTTGTCTTCAGTTGTTTCAGGTGTTTGATTTGTGGTTTCAGTGCTTATCAGTTCCTCAGTAGCAGGAGAAGGTAATTCATTATCATTGGCATCTGATGAAGGGGGTGGCTCGTCAGGAAGAGGAACTGTAGGTTGCACAGAAATAGGTTCTTCAATATTGCCATTGGTACTAGCATTGCCATTATCAACATCAGCTAAGATGCCTATGAAGTCCTGTGGGTTGCTTGGCTGATAAAAAGGAGCACTTTCTATTCCTCCAGCAAGAGTATTAAAGCGCTGATACAATAATTTTTGTATATTGGGTCCACTTGGGCCTTCTGGTTCAGTGATAGAACTACGTTTCTTTAATGGCCTTGGAGCATTGGCCAATTTTCTTCTAAGAGCTTCAAGGTCAGCATCACTTTGATACCGTAGGGGTGAATGCACAATAGGTGTGAGCTTAGTAGGACTGAGAGGACGAGGAATGTTTTCCACATTGCTGTTTTCACTGGGTGGTGGAGCGTTTTCCACCTCTTGATCTTTTTCAGAGACCTCAGTCTGAGGCTGAGATTGTGGCTGTGGGGAAGTCTGAGCAGGCAAAGAACCATGAAGGAACGGCAAGGGTGAGGGAGAAGTTGAGCCAGATTGCAATACAGGTTTTCCATAAACTGAAAAACAGAAAGATGGAAAACAGTGAAGAACTATTCTCAAATTACATAATAAAGTATTTGCAAATAAACTGGGTATGAGTCTGTTGCTGCCTGTTTGATACTAATACAGAAAATTAAAAAAATCAAATTAATTATATTGGAACCTATCAAAACAGAAACACACACTCACCTGTTGGTGACACTTCTTATAATTACAATCTACAAGCAATACCTGGAATGTTTTTCCTCTTCCATAAGGAGACAGTAAAAGGAGAAAAACTCTCCTCTCTAGACACTGTTTTTTCAACTTGTTGCTGAAAGTACTGGTAAAGTATACAGGCTGTATTGTTCTAACTGCATCTTGTATTAAATGAAAGGTGATTGAATGTATATTTATCACCCCCCAAAAATGTGGGATCATTTTTCTGCCATGCTGCAGTCATAAAAGTATCTTTCCTGCTCTAGATTTATACTCATTTTTCAAACTCATATGGAAGTAAATTAAACCCAGTAAGTAGATCAGATCTTAACAGTCTATTTCAAAAGAAAAACAAAGGAAAATATATTTTACCTGCTTTTACGGACTTATTTAAGGTATTGTATACAGCTTGTTGATAATTCTTTGGTGGTGTTGCTTGCTGAAGATACATGGAATAGATGGAACTGGAGTTCACTGTCTGCGGCCCCTTCCTGGGAGACTGAGGTCGCGATCCTTTATCAGCCAGAAAAGGTCTGATTGCGACAGTTAAGGGGAGTTCTGGCCTGCCATCTCCTCCTGGAAACAACGGGGGACCAGAAGGTTGATATGTGGGGCTGGGAGGTACAGAAATTCTCTGTTGAATCTGTTGTGAAGAACTGGGCTGATGGACGTTGCTTGGCGGCGGAAGTGGAACAGGCCTTTGCCGATTTGTTATACTGGTGCCAGGTCTGGGCAGGCTGCCATCCTTCCGTCTTTCTAGAGAATTTGTAGAACCTGTTCCTAAGGGAACTGGACTTGGATAGGTCCCATAGTTTTGAGGCAACTGCTTGCTTACGCCAGGAACTGCTGGTGGCACCTTCCCCAGGTCAAGACCCTATGTAAGAACAAGAAACAGTATATAACATTCAACTAAATAAAATACTTGTGAGCAAGAACATTCCTCATTCTACAGAACATACTAATAATCTTGTGTGACAGCAAGGGAGTCAATTTAAACAATCTGTGTTACTTCATCATTAGGTATGATTCTACCTGAATTTACCACACGATCCCATCATGTATCAGACAGAGGCTAGGCCTCTTCAGCTATTAATACGAATCCAAAACTATTTACATACTTTCAAAACTTGAGTAACTCGTTTTAGGTTCTGGTTCTCAGTATCTAGTTGATAACAGATAATATTTAGGGTGATAACAGAGTTTACCAGAACTATTTGAAGACCAGGTCCCAGGTCCTTATTCTTTAAAGATTACAGCCTTAAAGAATTCATAAAGTACTAGAACAACTGTGCAGACAGAAGCTACCAGTGGACTTACTCAAGGATGGATTTAATGACTTCTTTTATGAGATTTTTGTGAGAAAAAGAGCACACTGAAAGAGTGATAATCTACACCACAGAAGAAGAGTAATGAAGATCTAAATTACAGAAATAGGAAGATGGGTGAGATGATTAGGAGAAGCAAAAGGAGAGAAAAGGGGAGAC
>JANHGB010043839.1:11770-34578 GCA_026283785.1 Coracopsis vasa
CCGATCTAGGGGAGACCAGATATGTAAAGGAACAAGGAGGAATATGAACTACTGAAGTTGAAAAAAAAGAAAAAAAAAAAGGTAATGCACTAAGAACAGAAAGAAACAGGAGGAATACAAAGGCAATTTTCTTTATGGCTTATAAATAATCATGAGCAGGGAAACCAAATGTGTATGTAACTGAAGTGAGTTCAGCTATGGAAGCAAAGGTTCAGAATTTCAGCAAAACATATCTATAAATATAACACAGATGAAACCCACCAGCTTATCAGTACTTCCTAGTACTGAAGTAGGCAAGGGCTGGCTGGATATAGTTCCTTGTTTTAAAGCAGTATCCATGCTCGATTCTTTCCAGTCCGTGTTGGAGATCTGAGGCGGTTTTACCACAGGGGCTGAGCTCTGTTTAAGTAGTGGCCAGTTTCCATCATTCGCTTGAAAACAGACAAAAATACTGTATTTAAGATAATCCCCAGCACCACTGTAAACAAGCAAAATAGCATGTGAAATGGAATAGCTTCAATTACAACAGGATTAATTTGATTCCAGAAATGAGATAAATCACTCTTCATGTTTGATTCAGAAATTGATACTGAGTGCAATCTCTGTATATAGCATGCTGTTCATTACCTTTTGACATTCAAATTGCATTGAAAATTTCTACAGAAAAAAAGATGGTTAAAATTTTTGTTTGAGCATTGCATATTCTGCTATTAGAAGGCAAACAAATTCAGAACAAAAATCCTTATGGAAACACTTCATCCAGGTATTTCTTTTGGTATTATACACTGTGAAATTATGCTAAATGGTAAGTCTATGTAAGCTCGAAGTGGACTTACTCCAAATTTCAACTATGATTATTCAATTAATTCACTCATAACAGGATGTAAAAACTCCTTTCAATGATAGGGTGGAACAAAGGCTTACATTCCTTTGCTGGAAGTGGCAGTTAACTAACCTTTTGTCTTTCCTCAACATACTCACCTGATTAGAACTACCCCAGAGACTTAATCTTAAAGAAATTAGTAAAGTCAGCTGACAACTTCAACTCACTGTGTCAAGATACAAGTCATGGGCTTTTGTCTTTATCATGTACATAACAATCATGCATAGCTGCACATAAACTGAGGCAACAAATCCCTAAGAAGTCCTAGGTGCATTGATGTGTTACTTTATTAACTGTGTGAGATTATTTGGTTTCTGTTCTGTAAATAAGTAACAGTGTTTAAATAGCCTGATAATTAGATCTGGTTTATACTAACTAAATAGATCCCTGTTTAGATCCTAAGGCTTTCATTTGCCTTGAAAACATTAAACTTCAGGTTTCTCTTACTCCAAGGAAACCAGGTATCATTTCTCCTTCCTATTGCCTGGAATTATCTTAGTGGAGCACTTAGGATCAGTAAAGACGACATGTAACACATAGCCATGTTAGAAGATAACAACTAAAATGGCAGTGGTTTGCACATGTATGGAGCTTTACTGAGATTTCTGAACCCCATAGTAAGAAACCATTGAATGAAAATGAGGTATTTGATGGTAACTTCCCATTTCATTTCAGTTTTAAGCGCCTAGAAAAGGGAATCAGAAAGGCTATTTCCAGAATCCTTCGCCACCCTCTGTCTAGTATAGCAGACAATCTAAAAATAAGCTGCATAGAAACATTCTCATCAGAGTGAATTTAACATTCCCACTCTACTTTCTGTTCATGAAATGACCACCTGAAGATTTCTTGACAATTACCAACCAATGTTTTCACTGTGTGAGTGCGAAATCACTCTATGAGCTCATAAACCTATTTATAGGCTAGTTAAAATAATTTCATGTTAAAGTGAGCAAAAATAAAGTACCTATTGCATTTAAGCTACCATAGTAATTATTTTTTAATTATATGTGCAGACCATCCTTTAATATTACGCAAACTATATTGTATTAAACGTCAAATTCAGATCAACTGTGTTTGAATTCTGAGAGATAATTACTTTGAAGCAAGAGTATTTTTGTGGTTGGTCATTAAAACAGGGTTAACACTTGCATATTTTTACACTGAAAATATAGTCCAGAAATCACTTTTCACCCTTGCAAACTGCCAGGAAGTACTGAGGCCCAGCTTTAGTACTGGCAACATCCAAGAACTGGACATGTTATGGTTTTTGTTTGTTACTGGCTTTAGTCATGTGGTTATCAAAAGCAAGACCAAGGAAGATGACTGCTACACACTCTGACCCTAAATAAGGGCAAATTTTCCAAGTATGCATTGAATTAACATTTAGCGTACAATATACACAGGATGTTCCGTAACTCCAGAACAGTTATGATTCAGTAAAGCTTCTGAAGATCAATAAAAGGTGTTATAACTGATTCACGCTACACACGAAACTGTATTTAGCCGTAAGTTTAGCTATTAAGAAAGCACTTACAGTAACAACAGCAAAAGTCCCAAAGAATTTAATTCTCTTACCTGCAAACACAAGCCCACACTCTTCTGTTAGTTATATAAAAACTTTCTGTAATCCTTGGAATTCCAAATACTAGCATGTTCACCCCCAAATTCTGAGGTAACAGAGTAGAAGTAAATCCAGACTCTCCTCTAACCTCTCCATTTCATTCTACTTACATAAACATCAGATGTAACTGTTCCCACTTTCATGCCCTTCCTATTACAAGCTGGCAGACTCGCCAACCACCATGCATGTTTTATGAGCGCACCTCTCACGTACTCCCACAAGCCAAGCTGAATCTCGTGCACTTAAGCTTCTGTTGCAATCTGCAACTGCAGCGTATGGCACCAGAGGCTGACTGGGAGGTGCTAAGAGGAGGCAATCAAACAGCATCTGCCTCCTGCTATCTTTGGTGAGGCTGAGCTGGTCCCAGACACTCTTGCCCATCTGATGGCAACGCCCTTCTGACAAGCCCTCACTAGCTCCTGCTCTCAGGCACCCCACACCCATTTCAGCCAACTGGCTTCTTTTCTCCCCAAAATGTACCCTCTTGTCTGCTGCTTGTATGACTACTTAACACCCAGAGTATTTCAACTCTCATCACTCCATTTTGCATTTACATAAATAACACAGTAACATGTAGACACAAAAGGGTTTGTGTGTTTTCTCTGACTTCACCTAAAAATTTTTATAGGTTGGGACCAGGATACTTAGTAAAGCAAACCAGGTATAACTTTTTTGTCCAATGAAAGTAAGCAACATTCTTCCTGAGGACAGAGTGAGCTTTTATCCCAACTCTGGGGCCAGTGCAACATGGGAACTCAAAGTTTCCCCATGAAGTAACTCAAGCTAAACCTGTATGCAATACATCTATCTTATCTGAGATATACTAATACATGCTCTGATGATTACCACAAAATTTTCTAATTACAATTAGAAAATTTCAAGGTTTTTAAATGAAGAAAACACATCCCTAGTACACTACTTCAGTACTCCAGGGATGAATTTGCTGCAAATCTGTTTCCTTCAAAGATGAAAAGCAACTTCTCAACAATTTTACATTTCAACATAATTTTCTGCATACCAGACCGCAACACAAGTTCTAAAGATGCTGTTTAATATGCATCTGTATGCAAGAGCTCAGATGACCATATTAAAACCTGGGTTCTTAGCTAGCCAGAGATCTTCTACGGACTCACAGTGCTGGGTGTCAAACAGAGTAGGTGCCAGGCGGATGACATTGTGAACAGCGGACTGAAGAGAAGTGGGAGGTGACAGAATAGGATCCACTATTATGTCTAAATCAGAAACCTTCCACGTGTCTGGAGATTTTTTCACACACCCACAGTCTGTCTCTACCGGACACACCAAGGCAGATCCAGTTACACAGAAAAAGAAAGAAAAAAAGTGGTGGAAAAATTATAACAATGACAATGGAGAAATCAGAATAGGAACACTCAGATAATGAGAAATAAAAGCATGACAGTTGAAAAAAAAATCCTAATTGCTTTTCTACCTGGGAGCATATAAGCTTCTCCTTATATAAATCTATCTTATAGAATATTCAAATACCTTCGGAGTAATAAACACAGTGACTTATTTTTGGTTGGTGAACTTAAAAGTTATGAACTGTCCTTTCCCATATGTGAAAGAGGAATCCACATGTCTGAAAACAAAACTGTCACTTCACAATTAGAGTTATTCTTTAGGCTTACAACTTTTCCATAAGACCAGACTGTCTTCCCTCTATTTCTTCCTCCCCATCTGGAAGCATGCTGCAAGCTTCCCCCCACTTCTTTCCTATGTAGTCTCCTGGGAAGTATTATTATTTTTCTTGTTTACTAGTTTTGTTTTACTTGACAAAAAGCAACCTACTGTAAATAGTTGTTTATAATATAGTTTACCACAAAGTTGATTATTCATTATTATATTCAAACACACAAACTAACTGAAAAGCTATTAAAGACAGAACGAAGAATCTGTGAAGGAATGTGTGCTCCTTTTAGCTGTGTACCACCTAGTAAAATTTCAAAGAAAACACTCAAGTCTCCTAAGAAAAACTAATGGAAAGAAGCAAAACCACCTTGTATCAAATGACTAATGTCCAATTCACAGAACAGTATCAAGACATCTGAAACGCCTCCTCCAGTACAGCGATTATGCCAACACTGGTGCTCCCAAGATTATTCTTTTTCTTTATTACTCCTTTCCAAACCGTATGTATTAATAAGCACCACACTTAAGTACTTACCAGATTTTGATCTTCCATGTGTTGAGCTAGAAGCAATGGTGAGAGACTGTGGTTTAACTGGATCTACTGGTACAGCGTAAGTGCCAGCACTTGGAACTTGGATATAAGGTCCTACTGCTGCCACCCTTCCTGAAGCACTCAGGGATGACTGGGGTGAGGAAGTGCCATTAATACGATTCAGCTAAAAAAACCAGACAAATTGAAATGTGAACTTCCATTTACCTGAGGCATTTGTGCATGAACAAGAGGTCTAAATTTAATTATCTAGAACCATGCACTATAGCTAAGACACCTTAATAATTAAGCTACCATACTCCATGCTTCTACAAAAAAAAAAAAAAGGATAAAGTACAAGTTTCATTTGTTAAAATCAACACCTCAAAAATTAGATTTCTTAGCCACAGCAAATACATTTCTTGTAGAAATCTCTATCTGTGTAAGGTCTCTTTCACTGGGCCTTTCTTAGGCAAATGGACTAAAATGAGTTCTTAACTGTTCAAATATGTATGTTTGGTTTGTTTGGGTTTTTTTTAGAGCAATATCTCCAGCTAGGAATATGTATGGAAATCCAGAATTGATCTCTCTGATCCTTAGATAAATGGTCTACGGTGCAACTGATTTCTTATCAAAGTTCCAGGCAGCTATAAAGGCTAACTTTATCAGACCACTTACATATTTTCAATTTTCCATGCTGGAAGATCAATATTTTATAAAACCCAAACTGTTATGCTTTCATGCTTTGAAACACAGCCCATAATTACACTTTCCTTCCTAGAAACATCAACTACTATAATTTTTAATATACTATGGTCTGTGCTATAAAGAAAAATAAAAGAAAACACACTCGGTCTATCAGTTTTCTGATATGGAAAACCTTACAATATTTTTAAGAAGGTTCTTTTTAAAAACAGGTTCTTTGATGTAATCGTGTTATGCGGCTGGGAAAAAGTGTAGTTTTTATAGGCTCTTGATAAACTAAAGTGTGGCCCTTTTAACAGTTTATCTTACAGGAATGTTTTCTTTTTGACGTGCCTCAACTTTTTTCTTGTATAGTCGTTCGCGCAGCTCATTGATGCGCTTGTCCATCATAGCCACCTCCATATTGCGTTTGTTTAAGAGTTCTTTTTGCTGCTGAAGCTTGGAGTTCTGCTCCTGGTTAAGTCTGTTACGAATCTTAAAAAAGGAAAAAAAAAAATAGAAAGGAAGAAAGAAAGAAAAAAGCACTTGTTAGGGCAGTTCCTTTATTCTGTTACTTCATTCTGTCTGTTGTCAAGTTGGGTTTTAATAAAGTGTTAAAAAACCCAAACCAACTTGGTTTGGCAACTTATTCTGACATCTCTAATGCTACGTTTCCACACGGCCTGTCAAATTAGCATTTGCAACCATGAACAACTCCTAAAAGAAAACAGCAAAAGAATGTCCTAATAAATTAGTGGGTACCTATTAAATACATGTAGGCCGCATCCCATTTATAGCAAATGGATTGAAGAAATACGCATAGAGCTATTTCAGAACTGAACTCCACTGTGAAAAATTAAATCATAGAAAATGTTTATTAAAAGTTATGTTTAACTGAGACAGTTTGATTATCATGAAAACTCAGTGATACAAAATTTGTAACAGAAATTATGTTACTGATTCTACTTCCAGTTCCACATGAAACTTCTTGATGTCAGGTTAACTGAATTACTAGTGCAGGGAGTGGGCACAGACCTTCCTTTCTACACTAGGATTAAACTGAAACCTTCACAGTAGTTTTCCAGCAGATTAGGAGATGGATTACCTTTATGGTTTAAATCAACCATGACAGTCTTTATAATTATTTCTCTTGCTTTTCCACTGGCATTTTTTCATACCTTCAATAACTCTGACAGTACTGTCTCAGTGTTTCAATTTTGATGGTAATGTTACATGCAAAAAACACCTAAGGCAAATTTAAGTCTCGACAAATGTGTATGGCATCACTGTGAAGCACAAAAGAAATCTTAATCTATTGAGCATCTTAGCACTTCAAAATACTCACAAGGCATATATGCCTCGTATAAATGGGAAAAGGGGAAAAAGAGGAGATAAAAGGAATCATTCCTACTTAATGAAAACACATGGTGGATTAATCTTATTTTGTACTTGCTCATATAAGAAGTGGTTGAGACTGATTTTGGTATGTTAAATATATTTGAGTTGTTGCCTTGATCACAGTAAAGTACATGAGTAAATACAAAAAGTCCTCAAACCCTGACACATTGGCACGTAGTTAAGTATTCCATAACTTTTAAACATAAAAACTGGACAAAATTTCAATATAAGTTGAGTATTCTATTACTCATGCAAGAACTGGACTTCAGATTTAACAGTCTTCTTGGAGGAAGATACACAATAGTGATACAGGGAATGCTGTGTGAATATATTGCAATTATAGACCACTATATAGTGCAGTAAACATAGTGCAGCTTTTATTTTTGATGATTCTGTTAAAATGTGTTAAGTCTTATGTATTTTCTTTATTTACACCAGATATAATAGCTATATTTTCCCAATGTAGTTTAAATTTACTTTTATTCACTGCTCAGTCATGTCTCCAAGTTAAGATGCCATCTAAGTGAGCTTGCTACATCCAGTTCTTTTGAAAAATAGAAAAATACCAATTTTTTTTATTTTTATTTTTTTAAATTTATTGAGAGATTAAAAGAAAGAGTAAATTACGTCAACATTCACTATTGCAGTATTAGGGGCTGAGAAATGCCCTTCAGAACACTTGTGCACTTTGTATCATAATGTGTATGAGCAACAACAAAAATAGTTCTTAAAGCTAATGAGATTCTGTTTTAAAGAGGGTTATATGCTAACTACAACCTCACACACTGACAGCTTTCCAATACATCCATTTTATGAGATGTTGTAGAACCAAATGGCTATACATAAGCATAGTAATACTACTTTTTACAATCTACAGCTGACATCCAAATAGCATCTCTCCGTTACTTACTTGTAGCTCTTGATACAACTTCTTCAATTCTACTGCTGCAGGTCCTGTCATTTGTCCATTGTAAGACTGAAACCCATTGAGTTTCCCTTTCCTTAAATCCTCCAGTTGCTGAGTAAGCTGATCCACTTTTAACACTGCAGCCTGTAGCTCCTGCTGTTTTTCCTGGAACATGGCACTTATATGCTCAATTTCAGTTGCTAAAATTAACAAGATAAAAAAACCAAAAAACAATTAAGTAAAGCAGAAGTTGTTATTTTTTAAATTCTACGGGTACTGATAAATACAACACTCCAGTTTTAAATCTAGAACATACATACTCATATAAAATATTTATGTGTTGGGAATTTGCTAACAGTCGTAGTATTTCCTAATATTAAGAGAATAGACTTATTCTAACTTTATGTCTGACTATAGAAAACAAAAAGTTACAACCTATACAAATTTCATAGAAACACAGCACCCCCTCTAAGACAAAAAAACCATTCTATCCGAAATCCTGTTTCAATGCTAAAATGACAAGCAATATAGCATTATTTGCTAGTCATGCAGAAAACAGTAAATTAAACCAAGTAAGCTCCTTAAAAATTCTACATACACAGATTGCCATTCATTATCTTGCTGTAGTCCACTTGTCCTCTCATGGCACGGATTTTTTTCAGCTTTGTCTCCTGGGTTTCAACACGTTCTTTAAGTTTCTGGAGCTTTTCACTCTCAGAAACAGACTGTTGCTGACGACGTTCTTGCTGCTTCAGATAACGCAAACGTTGTTCCTGACAAAATGATAAAATGATAAAATTACCTTGGAAAAACACATCACTATGATCAATGGGGTTTTAGATTTCCAGAAAGCAGAAAAGGTTGCTGTTAAAAATGTAGTTAAAAGATATATCAGTCCCTCTAGAAAAGTGCTCTACATTGTTAACTCTGTTTTAGAGCAGAGATTCAAGATTTTTTAGGCCAAATTTACATATATGTGCAAATACAACCCTCGCTTGAACACTCATTCAAATGTACATGAAGCTTCCTCTGGCATTTGTTTGCTGACACTATTAACTCATCTCCTGCCGTTGCAAAACAAACTTGCAATGATGTTATCTGGCTTCCCAGAGACAACAAAATAGGTCCAACATACCATTTTTAACAAGCTGACCTACTCCAACATCAAGTTCCAGCTCTAAATAACAGTCCTTCTGCTGGGAACACAAGGAAAATGTTTCCTTTTCCACATTATTTCCATCAAGAGAGAGCTACAAAATTGATAGGTTGATTCCTAGGTACTTCAAGCATCCAATGCATACTGTATATTGTAACACTCACAACAATGTCAGAAACATTAAACCCACTCCTCACTCTGAAAACATACTTTGATTCTTGTAACACAGAGACTTTGGAAATGTAATATGTGAATATATATGAAGTGGGCACATTCTCATCGCACAGCACTATTACTATAGTGGAGTGAATGAGCTACTAAAGATGAGCATAAAGTCAAGCCCGATATATAACACATCATGAAGTGGGCCTCACGATAGAGACAAATAAAAGCTATTAATATTTTTTTCTAAAGACACATAACCTGGCCTGACATAAGTTGTTATAGTGTCATTTACACCAAAATGTTGTATATCGCCTGATTAACTTGGTAAAACAATGGATGCAAGCCTTCCTGAGGCTCATCTAGAATGAATTCATGTGTTTTTAAAAATTCATGAAAATTACACTTGCATATGGTGAAGGAAATCTGTATTTATTATGATCTGTATATAATTCTTACCTTAGCAACCAGCATTTGCTGTTGATTTTCAATCTGCTGCTGTTGTCGGGCAGCCATATCTTGAAGTTCAGAAAGAGTGAGCTCAACACGTGGATTCCCAACCTGCAGAATACAAAATGTTACATTAATATGCTGATGTATATTAAGTGTTCTGATGATAGAAGCTAAATCCCCACTCCTCAGAGCCTAAAGGCTAAAGCCTCCTTTGCAGTCCTCAGAGAAAGAACAATGATGGATCCCTATGAAAGAGTAAGGAAGCTCAGAGCAGAAATAAAGGACACAGACCATGCACATGCCAAAGACGGAAAAAGCAGAAACTGGAAAAGCAGATAAAAGAGGAAAACAAACAAGAGAAAAAAAGCCCTTATACTATGTTTAACGCTGTTCTGTTGAGATGTTCTGCAGAATTGGTACACAGCACTGGTATGGCACATGTGATAACACACACATAAGCAGGTATTTTAAGCAGTACTAGAATCAGAATCTTCTTTCCTTTACTAATATTTTCAGTGTAGCTACCTTGGCAGCTTTAACATGTGGCTAGCATTATTTACTTAGGGCAGGACAAGACCTCATGAGAACCTTTAGACAAAGGCTTAGGTAAAAGCTACTTCCATCACCAATCTCACATCTGAAGATGGTGAAATTTCCTGGCAGATTGGAGCATTTAAGGTAACAATCTGAGTGAAAAAAGTCTGCACAAAGTGAAGCAAAGTGATCCCCTTCGGATAAGCAAGTGGCTATTACTGAGTGAACTCTAAATGAGAAAACGAGATATTATTTGGGCTCTATCTTTTGCATATCAAAACTAACAAAATATTTACAAAATCATGGTAGAAAAGCAATTACTGAAAATTATTTAAAATTTATATAATGCTGTGACAGTGTGTGAGACCAAATATGTGGTTTTGAAAACAAATGCATTGTTTCGGCATATTCAGAGTTCTGCCACCGAACAGAATTTAAATCTGTACATTAAATTACTTCACTTCCACCAGTTTTTACTATGCAATCACAAAAGAGTGCAGTGTAGCAAGACAAATTCCAGAGGCTGATACTTGCCAAATACTTGCTTTGCTACTCAGAAAACCAAACCCCACAATCCTAAAATTCCATGGTTTAACCGCAACTTTAACCACAACTTTAGCATTTGCACAGAAAGAAAATACCAGCCTTTGAAAAACTATGCTGGAAAGTAAGAAGTTCAGAATAGCCCTTCAGCCAGAAAGGAAAATACTATTTGTTTTAAAATGACTGATTTCTCCTTTTTTTTCTACCTGAAATCCAATTAGTAATTCCTGTTTCTGCATACAATTATTCAAGTAAAGATATGCACCTCAAGTTCAGTCACTAAAATAAGCCAGATTTTGAACAGTAACTTTTCAAGCTGCTGCATCTTAGATGCATGATAAAGACATGTCAGACAAAAATATTTCTAAAAAGTTATTGTCCCTCTAAACATTTCCTACTGAATAAATTATGGAGCAAAATCATAATTCTTATTGGATGCTACAATTCAAACTCCTCTTAATAGTCAAAATAGTCAACAATAATGAAAATTACTCATAGTAGAGAAGTAATTTAAAAATATTTAGTTATAGCTGTATAGAATGGTGAAACCAGAACAAAAGATAAAATCCACCCAAACCACTAATTTTCTATTTCAACACTCTGTTAGTGAATACAGTAATTAAAAAAAAAAAAAAAAAAAAAAGGGGGGGGGTGGTGGTGGAAGGAAGGGAGGGAGAACAAAAGAAAAGATTTAACATAGTAGCGTGTACTTTTTTATTAGCATGACTTATGACAGACGAGTGAGTCTTTCTCAGTATTTTTTAAGGCCAAAGAATTTGTACACATCTGTGGCCACCAGCTAATAAATCAAAGGGCCACATTTTATTAATAATAACAGACTGAGAGGCACTAATTGGGTAAGAACGTAAGAAAATCTTTCCAGGTGTCATCCACAAACCAAAATGTGCTAACTTGAGACAAGAAAAATAACATACAAAACTGAGATGCTGCTCCCAGACCATGTTCATGCTCTGCTGACTTCCTTTGGCATGATCTTCTATAAGAAAACCCTAAACTTCTACATCTGCATTTGCTGGACTTCATAGGTAATTCTTAAAAAGGGCTCAGAATGGCTTGAAGGTTTTGGATCACTGATTTTAAAAAGGGAGGAGTGAATTGACAGTATTCTCTCAATACACATAGGCTCTGTTTCAAAAATACACAACTTGCATTAGGAAGACTTTGCATAATCTGATGCTTCTCTTCTTCCTGCTTTCATCATCACTTTAACAACATTGATAGCTCTATTTCCAGTAGCAATTTTCAGCAGAACACTGTCCAAAAATAAAGATGTTTTATTTTGCTAAGAAGTCTTGTTAAAAATATATCCAGACTCAAAAAGTGGCATCTGTATAGGGGCTGTGCATATTTCAAAGTAAAAAAGTCATCTCACAGAGTGAAAATTACACATTTTTTAAGTGAAAAACATAATTTGGAATGCACAACAACAGTAAGAAATTGTTTTCTAAAAGCACAAGAGACAAAAAAACGCAACACAGTTTGATCCAAAAGCTCAAAATTTTCACTGTTTTAAATAAGCATATTTGAAAGCATATCTTATAATGCCTGGAAAAAGTACTGAATTATTTTATATTGCGTAAAATATAGAAGATTAAATAAAAGATTAATGCAAATATTAGCTTCTCCTTGAAGAAGCTATTAACTACTGTAAAATGTTCCATTCAGAAAGCAAAAACCTTTTATACATGGCAGAACACAAGAACATGGGAACACTGATAATTAACCATTTAAATATAAACGCCCTATGAGAAATCCCTTAACATTTACCTTACTGAATACCAGTAAGTGTCCCTTTCACTTAAAATAACTACACTATACTCAGGAAAGAAAAGAAGAGGCAGCTGAGGAAGCAAAGTTTTAAACCTGCAACTTCACTCGCAGTTTGTTCTTTTTCATCCACATGGCAAAAGCAGTGACCAGACCAAGCAGAATTCCTCTTCGACATCAAATCAATTGTTTTCAGATAGACTGTTGCTGATTTCAGGTCTCCAGAACAGGACAGCATAATTTTTGAAACAGCATGGAAAAACACTGAATCTTTCTCTTGTCACGATCTACTTGAATCAATTCAATCAGAGCATTTTATATTCCTTGAGTCTTCTTGTAATAACCTGTACACGAATGCCACCAATGAAGGAAGTCAGTCCCAGTCCTTCTCTAGAACCTCAGGTTATGCAAGGTAAAGAGAGCGCTGCATTTTCTCAGTTCTTTAATGAGGTTGTTGGTTTCTCAGATTCTTAAGTTTGCACTGTTCATGCTAGTTATTAACAATTTCATCTACGAAGTCACTCACCTCTCATAACAAACACAAGCCTATCACATTTAAGGTCCAGATCTCCTCCTTCCTCCTGCAGCAAGAAAAAACTCCGTCCTACAGAACTGCCTTCTGAAGGAGGTACTAAAAAGCCACTACAAATATCTACTCCTTCAGATTCCACAGATTCATTTGCTACGTGGTGATACATCAAAGCAGACAGTTTTGCTGAATTGTAAATTTCTTCTCATTGATTCACAGAAGCATTTACACATAGAGATGAACTCCTAAATGAGATGCTATGGAGCAAACACTGCATTATTAGGCACTAAGGAAGTATTATGTATGTCTCATACAGACAAGAATACTTTACATCTACATTCCCTAATTTCTTAATATCGACAAGAATCTTATAAAAATGTATTTATTTTGTTTAGTATGCACTTTAAAAGGTCGTGATGAGAGACAGAATTTGTAACGAACTGGAGTTTCAGCTTCTGACATCAGCCTCCTACTACAAGCTAATATTTTTACCATTTGATGATTAATATTTTGAGACAGGCAAGATGAATGGTACAGTAGTAATTAAATAGTTTGGGAACCAGTTTACAAGCAACCTCAAAACAAGTCATACCTTAGGCATTTAATTAAGAAAAGGAACCTCCTTTAACACATTAGTCTTGTCACTCTGAAAATTCATTTTCTTATTCCTCCTTCCTTTCTTTCTAACCTCACACGATGCTCTTCTATCATCACAAACTTCTCAGTCTCCATACTTCTAAGCTATTATGAAATGGTTTACTTATTGAAAACCCACAATAGTAAATGAAAAATGGTACCTGAACTCAAACTATTTGACAGAGTGTACTGTTGTAATGACATGTAAACAATAAAGGCAGATTCAAGCGGGGTTTTTTTGCCTTTACTCCCATTGGGAAACTATCTTTAAAGAGGAATCTAATTATGTCAATATTAAAACAAAAAAACGCATGATACTGACCTTTTGAAATAAAAGATAATTAGGATGTGGTTGGATTTTATGCATTTCTTTGCCTCAATGTCTAAGCAATGAAGATACTTATTTTTGATCATTTTATAAGTTTGCACTAGTAAGAACATAAAGTTATTTTGAAACTAATAATGAAATATTTACACAAATAAGAGCTTTAAAGGAAAACAACAAATATTCATAAGCTTTACAGGCCAATGCAATGATGGGCAATCTCATGTTTAGATTCAGCAATGCCTAGCCACTCAAATAGCCAGTGTAAAGTATAATGTGACCAATTAATTGAAGAAAACTGAAGCAGTACAAGGATTTACCAAACATTTCATGCATGCTATCTCTTCAGATCTTTTTCTAGGTTTGCAAGAGCCACCATGTCATTAACTTCTCTTATCTATTCCTTCCCTCTTTTTAAGATAGGTGCTCACTCCTGTCTCCCACACAATTCTTCTTCAGTTCTTCTCTCAATACCCTGAACTAGGAAGTGTAAGTTAAAGTACCTCAAACCTCCTGAACTGGCCAAGCTCCCCTTTCTCCTATGCCTATTCTTGCACGAAGAATGAATTCACGTTTTCTAGTCTTTTTCCTATCAGTCACCTCCATCCCTTCTATCCTTACTCCCTCTTTTACTACTTTACTTTTAGTACTTTAGTCCACCCTTCGCTCTTGTCATACTCAGAGATGATTTTAGGTCAAACTATCAATTTTCAAAGTCCAACATAACCCAAGTAAAATGTAATCAACCAGCGTGTAATCAACCCCCCAAAAAACATGGACTGAGGACAAGATGAGTGCTGACTTAGAGGCAACAGACAGAAATCCAAGAAGAGAGTCCTTCGGGTTCATGGTCTAAAGAATTTACTCCCCCATGTGGGACTTATTAACAATGCATGCAATTTTGCCATGGCAAAAAGAAAACATCATCTTTACTAGCCTAATAGGAGGAACAGCAAAGGCCAGAAAGGTCCTGCAAGTTGCTCCTGAGAAGGCTTAAAATGCCTACATAGAAATGCAAAGTAAATATTCTTTGTTTTACTGCATATACTGAAAGACTCAGTTTTCCATAATCTATAGCAGTTCTAAGTTGCTGCTCCTTCCTAGGGCAAATGAGGGAATAAAAATCTTACAACCAGACTAGAAATTTACCTTTGTAGAGCTGTCAAATCCCAGAAATCTATATAGCTACATGACAAACATAGAACTGACAAGTCTGAGACTAGATATATGAGTATGTGGACAAAGGCAGGAATTTATTACTTAAACGAGCATTTTCCCAGAATGAAGCATGAACGTGGCTAGACTGGAGCACTCCTGAGCCAGTGAATTCCAGACTGGGATCAGGGCTCTAACAATTCTCAGCCTCTCCAAACCAGGGAGTTCAGTGGGCCATCCCTGCATTCTCCTCCTCTGTGCCACATTTACAGCGAAGGAAGAGCTACAGCTCTGCGCAACTACCGAACTGCCAGAGCAGAAAGAAAGGAATGGCTTTGCTTTTCCTGCTGAACCTAGCAAAAGATTTCCAAATTCTCACATGCTAAGGTGGACAGGAACAGCGGAAGTCCATCAGTAACTTGTAACTTTTCTGCCTTAAGCCTCATTCAAGGTAACATAATTTATGGGATGCTTTAACTAGCCCAGTTGGCAACAAAGCTTTAGAAGTTGCTGATAAGAACAGCCATCACACATTTTGGATATCTGTCCTCAGCACAACAGTAGCTTCCATCACAGATAGAAGATATGGGAGATCATACCAGTTCTGTATCAAATAGGTCTTCTACGAAATATTCCGTGTAGGGACTATGAGAGGCAAACACAGGATAGAGCATCTGCTGAAGATTATTGATTCTGACCTCCTCACATTTCTGAAACATGCTGACCTTATCTATCACCAAATTTATGATGTCTAATAGATTTTGTGCACATTTTCCATTAAACCTGATCCTAGTGCCATGAAAAATGAAGACAATTTGAAAGTCCTGTGTGAAAACTCATACACAACATTAGAGACAAAAGACAAAATATCTGTTTCTGTTTAAACTAAAATAGAGGTTTTTTGCTGAACTCAACATGGATGATATTATTTCCAGTTTAATGGCTTTACCCACAGCTCTGCCTTGCATTTTTTTTAACTGGGTCAGAAATATGCCGATAGCAGAAATCCATTTTAAAGAATCCAATGACAATAGCACATGCCCTTTTTAGCTTAATGGAAATGAACAAGCTAATTAAACCCAGAAAAGGCACCCTGAATATTGGGAATTAAAGAAAAATATACCTACTATGTGCTTTCTCCTTATAATAAAATAATCTTGAAATTAACATTACAAATGGAATCTGGCAACTTTATTCAGAAATGTATAATGAAAATGTTATTTTATTTGTGCAAATAAATGCATTAACAGTTTCTTAAAATAAATATGCTTCAACTGTATCACAATTTGCTGAAAAATCTCACATCATGCATCTCACACCTATATTAGATAAAATCTTAATATCTCTCATGAATTACACCACCTTGTTAGCAATTTCTGCAATTTGCTGATGCTAATAAAAGTCACTCTATATAATGTTATTATTAAGTCTATTTAGCGCAAGCCGCAGACTCCAGATTTCCTGTTCCCATATTGCTTTCGTAGAAATCTCACAAGGGAGGCTGTCCTCTATTTTGCATAGAATAGCAGAGAACAGGCAGAACAAAAATCAAAACAATGGCAAAATAGATTTTCAAAATTAGAAATGGATTTAAGTATATATTGAACATCTGCTACATATGAAATGAACTGCTTATAATTCACTTCTACCACACAGGAAAGTAGTATCTGGAACTCATTTATTTAGAATACTTTCTTCCTTGTGCTTGCAGACACTATTCAACAGCCACAGAAATCTTAAGCATGTTTATATTAACTTCAGTATCATCTAGAACATTCAGTAGCTGAAATTAATCAAAATATCAACGTCATTTCCTAACAAAAGTGAATTACCTGAAATTATGCATTCTTAGAGAAATGACAGATCAGTTGTGCACAAAACTTCGGATCTGTTTACAATAAAGATCCTTTTACTCAGAGCAATTTTAAAAGACATGTTACAATACATGTTGAAACACACTAAGTGCCTTTAAAAATAGTCTTGGAACTATGTTTTTCTGTATCTTTTAGAAAAGTAACATTCTGATAGAATAGCTAAGTATGATTAAGATAAACTAATTATTTATTCTGCTCAGAAGTAATTGTTTTGATATGAAGTTTTTCTGTGGGGATGTATCATATGACAACAATAGAATAAAACAATTGCAAAATGTTCCAGTACAAAAGCACTGAAAATAAATACCTTGTAATTGAAAGATGTTATGAAACTTAGTGTATGACTTGCACTTCCCATAAAACCAGAGGAGTTAAAAGCAGAAGTTGACCATGACATTTTGAAGTAACAAGCTTTCGATAAGGTCTTAAAACTTAAGAATTACAGCAAATGCATGTAACAAAATCTGATTAGTTTAGGATTTCAATTCAGAGATAAGGCATTACAAAACCCAAACTAGTCTACATTCCATTCAAGTGACAACAAACCCCACAATCATTTAAAGTGCAAAAGCTACATAGTATTTAAATAATATGCCCACTACTAAATTTGAGAATAATTACCTGTTTGCTATTTTCCCATGTAATTGTAAGCGAGCACATCTTTATTTTGCAGCACTGCCCATCAGCTGCAAACATTTGCATTGCTTCAACATGCTTCAACTCCATGTTTCTGTTACTTTCTGGCTGCAATAGTTTAACTCCTGATTTGGCTTGTTCACAGCAAACAATTGTAAACGTCTTTCTTACAAGTTTCTACACATCTTTTTGTCTCAGTGAAATCAACAGGAGGTAGGATATTTTTTAATCTTATTCTATATGAAATAAATGTTTCCCCAAAGTCTTTATCAATATGAAAAGCTGTGTCTCTGCATTCATCAACAATCAGCTAACGGAAAAGGCTAGTGGATTTTGCCAGCAGTAAAAGACCTAATCACTGCAAGATCAAGCCAGCTGTCAACTACGATCAGCTTGATTCATTGCACTTTTCATATTCAATGGAAAATGTTGCCCAATACACAGTTCTTTTGCAGTTATCAGGTCAAACTGGAGATACAAGAATACAGACAATTTAGCTTTAAAACCACATGAATTATTCGTTCCATTTGTATTTCTGTGGTATTACCAACTCAGTGCAAAAACTGAATACCAAAAAGATCAGGAAATTACTGCTGGTATTTAATTTTACTGTCTAAAATGACAGAAAACCATATCACCTGAAATGTAACAGTTTCCTTATAAACAGAGACTGCCTGAGATAAAAGGCAAACAGTACAGTCAGAATAGATATTACAGTCCCATGCAAATAACCTTTCCAGTATTTGCTGTATGCTTTTCTCCACATACTTTAGCTTTTCTTAAATCTTGCACACAAGATAAAAGCACGAGCCAGCAATAAAGCTAAAGCATGTGTATAAATGCATCAGTAGAGAAGCTGCAAGTCAAAGAAGACTGTAGCAAACCAAAATCTAGACCTAAGACCTTTTTAAACACTAAAGAAAATACTAAGCAACATTAAAAATTTCTTAAGTATCTAAAAATTATGATATTGTGGAAGATAAAAAAACATAAAAAGCTGTAATTTACCTTGTCAAATTCACAAATTACATGCAAGTTCACTCTCTCTTCGTTCTTTCAGGAAAGTAATCCAAACATGATTCAGTGCACTTACAGAAGAGATCCAGCCAAATGGGTCTCCATAAGGACACTTAGTGAAGAACTGTATGTCCGAGCATAATACAGTGAATATTCCAGCCGTATAAAGAACAGGCTTATTTTTAGCAAGCAAGAAAAGGTATGAGCTGAGAGTACGATCATCCAGTGGGAATAAGAGAAGAAAAACAAGTTCAACTCCCTTACTCCTAAATTAGCCAAAGGGTCTTTCATTTTCTCCGCTTTGATCTGAGGAAGGCTGTAGGGGGAACAAACCTAACAACAATTAGTTCTCAAGGCAAGTGCAGAGACAACAGAGAAATTGAAAAGTTCACTTGCCTGGGAAAAACATGAAGGTGGCAAACAGGTATGTTAGGTGTCCAAAGGCTAGATGGACAGGAAACTAATGGAACAAGTCAGTGAACATGGAAAGGTGTGTCAGAGAAGGGAGGCCACAGCAGCACTGCACAAGCAAAGCCACAGAGACTCTGGAAAAGATGAGAGGCAACACTAATCTGCAGATGACATAGCTACATAAAAGAGAGAACTCTAAAGGCGGCCTGAAAAAGAACAGTTGGCCTGGTAAGTACCAGAAGAGTTTCCTGTGCAGAAGTGAAAGCTGCTCAGAAAGGGACAAGCTAAACTCTCAAGCTTTTGCAATTAAGCTCTTAGAGCTCTGCATGGCCACAGTGAATTTCATAATCTGTCCCCTGCAAGGAACTACAGAAATAAAAGAAAATACAAGTCCTATCTTCCCATACAGTAACTTAATGTTAAAATATTTGGCTTAACTAAAAACAATACTCATGTGACTGTAAAAGGATACAACTATGACAAAAGGCATTGAAGTTTACAGTGCCAGTGTAAGGACTGTGAAAGCCCAGCAGTACTTCATGAAAAATAACAAATGAACTCTTTTAAGTAACATTTACTTTACGAGCTAACGTGTATAATGTTATGTGTCAGCTGAAGTACTCATTCTATTCTATCTTTATATAAAGGCCAAGCAACTCAGGATCTCTGTGTGCAGTGACAATTGGACGCAATTCTCCACATGCTCCATTTGGTTAGAAATCTAGGGAAGAGAGTGAATTGTATAGCTCCATGTTCACAATATAAACATATTAAAGTAAGTACTACAGTTAGAGGTTAAACAAACAAACAGACAGGATTTTTCATCCTCCCCCTTTCATGGACATATGCAACTAAGTATTACTGTATAACTGCACAGCCACGCCTGAGGAAAAGCGAAGTCAGACCTGTAAAAGTAGAAACTGAATGTGTAGATTGAGTAAAGAGTCCAGTTTAGGTCTTTCCTCCTCTGCAAAATGGGAAGCCACCTGTTGACTGTTACAGACAAGAAACCACATCTTTCTTTCCTGTAACTTGCTGATCAGAACTATTTCTGATGCCCAGAAGAGTAGCAGAACTATGAAGTCTGTTTACTACAAGTGAGTGTATGTAAGCGTCTGTACACCACAAATCTGTATATGGTGAATATCTCTCATATCCATAGTCATACAGGTAGATATTTGATATCTAGAGTGACAGAGATTAAATATTATATAAATACATGGAGAAGGCATGGAAGAAAATCGTCCTTTCGCAATGTTCCAAGTGTGTTTCAAGAGTGTTTCCTGTTCCCAGAAATTCAAACAATGTTAGGCTCCTCAAAAACAAATTAAGTCAGATATTAAAAGCTAATATTAGTCATAAACTAATGCTATCATAATTAAAATTGTAACAGGAAAATTGCATGATATCAAATTATTCTTATAAAATGTAAGAATCTAGTACCCTTGCTCATTATGAATTGAAATATATTTGAGATCACACAGGACATGTCACAACAGTGTTCATGACTTTCCAAATCCAAGAATGATGTGATTCTGCCTGAAAAGTTTACAAGAGGCCTCAGAGTGAGGTATGAGGTCAGGAGTATTTGAATTTCCTACAGTTTCATAGAATTCTTTCTTATAGATCTCATAGTTATTAGCGTGGTAGAGATTTTACCCTATATAACTATCATTTACTGAGGTGTGAAGAGACTGGGATTTCTAGTCCAGCAAGAATTCAAAAGCTATTTGGATACATTAAAATTAACTTTAGACTATACTTCCCCTCACACACACATACACTTCCTAATTTAATTCTTTTTCCCTTAAGGCCTTTAGTTGGATTAGTTTTTCTATTTTTTGAAGAGCAAGATTCTGCCAGTTGTCTGGAAAGTGCTTTAGACAGACTTATGAAGAACTGTATCAGTCCGAGGAGAATCCATACTCTATTAAGCTGATCCAGGGCTTGAACAAGAAATCTGACAGCGCAGAAGACTGCTGTAGGGGCAGCAAGGCTCCTCTCTCTGAGGGGTGAAAATGATTCTAGGAATGTATGTCTTAGGAAGGGCAACACCCTTGACTGAAGTAGCAGATACAGCTATTTTTGTTTCCTTAACAAAAGGAACACAGAAAGTTGCAACAGAAAATTATGAAAAATTTGAGCTAATTACTAGGTTTTTTTACATGGTCAAAATGTTCCAGGCAGCCTGCAAGCAAATTGCTTCAGAAATTTTTTCCTTCCCTGCAAAATGTTAGAATTCCTTGTGCCTAAATTTTTTTTAATCATCTTTTAATGGAATTAATTGCTTAGACTTTGCTATGACACCCCTAAGTGAATCCAGATTTCCAGAGACTCAGTTATTTGTTCATTTTAAACAAATTTGATTAAAACCTGTCTTACATGAATGGCAGCCTCTTCCAAATACAAATGTTCAATGTTACAAACAGAAAATACTTAATACTTACAGAATACTTATAGAATACTTACAGAAAATACTTAATACTTACAACCTTATATTAAATTCAATTTGCAGCTCGGGTGTGAAGAACAACTTCTATTCTAGACTAAGCTCTTTATCCTTCACCATTTCCTCTCTCTAGGGGTTACTACTTCTGTTGAAAATTTAACTTGCTTGCCTCTTTCCTTACAATTAATTTTTTTTTTATGTCCTTGCCAACAGGCTAAGGAAACCTTAAAGTATTTCACCTGTGCAAGTATGCTTGTGAACCCCATTCAGCCATCTTTGAAAATTCTTTATCAGACACTTCTTAGAATGCATTTTAAAAAATTTGTCATATAAGAAATATATGACAAAGTGTGTATTAGATGTTTAATGTCTTTTATTACACTTGTATGGATTGAATCATTAAAGCTAATGAACAGCATACTGTTCTACTGAAGGATTTTGGCACCACATGTAAACCTATCTAAACTCTAAACCTAGAATTTGACAAGCCATACCACATGAACTCAAAATCAGTGTAGCTCTACTACTGTCACAATGGAATATGATAGAGACTGACTGCATCAGATGGCTATATCTACTCTCCATCAGCAACAGCACGCTCTCCTGAGGGAAAACAGTAGTAGTCAGAACTGCTTTAAGTGTACATATATGAAGGAGTTTTAAGTTTATCTGTTAATGGAAGTTTCCTGAGCAATTTCCCCAGCATTGAAATGTAACGGTCACCTGATGCTAAAACAGTTGGACTACCTATTGTGCGCCACCTGAATAGAAATAGTGGAGTTCAGTTCCGTTATGTAATCAGCACAGAATTTTAATTCTCACCTTTATCTACTGGTCACAGCTTCAAAACTAAGAAAACGTACAGGACTATGACTTTCTAGTTTGAGACGATAGTGAACTTTCCTTCTACACAAGTTTCTTTTACACTACAGCTAACACAAATTTCATAGCGAGCAATAAAAATCAGGTTCCATTTTGTATTTCTTGTCAACGGCTTCAGTCAATACCCATCAGGGAAAAAGCTTATTGATATCAGTCTTTTTAAATTGGGGAAGCAATTTTAATACTAGAAACAGTAAAAATAAAGAGAAAATGGTACCACAAGCTGCCATTTTATGTTCCCCAAGCAAATTATCAAACAGAAAAACAATCTAAACTAACTACAGAAAATGAGTATTGTCATCATATACAGATTGTTTTCATCATACTAGTCTACTTCTACTCAAATACACTTTACTTTCATCATGTTCCTGTATCTCATCTTTTTTCTCCTGAGCTGCATCTGCTTTCTTGTTTCCTTATCTTCAAAAAATTTCTGTTATCTCATTACCTTTTCATCTGGACAACCATCATCATCCGGCCAGTTCTCTTCCTGGTACTTCCTTTAAGTATTGATCCATTTTTCCTATTGATGACTGGTGACTGTAGCACGACTGATGTCTCCCCAGTCCCTCTCCTGTCTACCACT
>JANHGB010043840.1:0-10968 GCA_026283785.1 Coracopsis vasa
CTTTTCTTTTCTTTTCTTTTCTTTTCTTTTCTTTTCTTTTCTTTTCTTTTCTTTTTTTCTTTCTTTCTCTCTTTCTTTCTTTCTTTCTTTTTCTTTTTCTTTCTTTCTTTCTCTTTTTCTTTCTTTCTTTCTCTCTTTCTTTCTTTCTTTCCTTTCTTTCATTCTTTCTCTTTTTCTTTCCTTCCTTCCTTCTTTCTTTCTCTTTCTTTCTTTCTTTTTTTCTTTCTTTTTCTTTCTTTCTTTTTCTTTCTTTCTTTTTCTTTCTTTCTCTTTCTTTCTTTCTTTCTTTCTTTCTTTCTTTCTTTCTTTCTTTCTTTTCTTTCTTTTCCTCTTTCTTTCCTTCTTTCTTTTTTTTCCTTTCTTTCTCTTTCTTTCTTTTTCTTTCTCTCTCTTTCTTTCTCTTTCTCTTTCTTTCCTTCATCCCTTCCCTTCTTCACTTGAAATATATAAAAAAAAAAAACCAAAACCAAAAAACCTGTGTATATGTTGAATACTTGTGGAAACAAATCACAAATACCACACTGAGATGAGTTTCCTACCCGTGGTTCTCAGCAGATACTACATTCCATCCTGCCTACTCAAGCAAGGTCTGTGATATTTTGCTGAAGTAGAAAGCAAGAAATAGGATAGACTATCAAACTAATTTTACTTTGTGAGATTTCATCAGAAGCTTGAATTTCCAGAAGTTGCTAAACCTCGTATCTTGCTTTCCCATATCTCCTCAATACGTATGGAAATCACAGTGCTGAAATGTACAGTTCTTTGAATTTGCCTCAACTATGCTAGCCCAGTCCTGTTTTGCCGCTTCTTTCCTGTTTCACCACTTCACACCTGGCCAATCTCATTTAATAATAAAAGATTCTGAAAGATATATGGGGTCTTCAAGGCATGACAGGCTACCTGCTCACCTGATGTCCAGCCTGTCAATTACTTTTTATGAATTCTTCTAAAAATGAGGAAAAGGCATGTATTCAGATGATTTTTAATGACCATATAAGGAGACATATCCAAGGTATTTTTGTCAAATAGAAAACAAAATTGAGATTGTCTCATGTAGATACATAGAGCCATAGTCTTTAGTATCTTTTTTATTGGTAGGAAATATGAAGGGTGTAAAAGGTATAAGGAAACATAATATAATCTTGACAATAGTGAAGTGTACGTTAAGTCCTCTCAGATCCATGTGTTTGTATTACACACAGGCGTTTTGAAAGAACTTCACACTTTGAGTGTCTTCTGGAGTTAGAAGACCTGGCAAGTATAAGAGGTTTATAGCTGCTCCTTTCTGAATGATGCAAGCATTGTTGTAGACAGCTTTCCATTTCTACCTTCCAACTTAACAAGTGGCAAGCTCTGCCATTGCCTACCTGTGGTTCTGCAATCCCTCTGTTGACTAAGTTGGTTATGGTTGGTTTATTTTTTCTGAAGACTGAATTATCATGGCCCTGTCCTTGTTCCTTTAACCAGTTGCTTCAATGATCTCAAAAGACAGTCTGTCCTCAAAAGTTTATGACCCTAATATCTTAAGTATTCTCATGTAGTTGTTTGTTTTTTAGCTTCTATCCCATTTTCTCTTGTTTTTTAACGGCCTGCTGCTAAACCAACCTAATGTAGTCATGCAGCAAGTTTCGTCTAAAATACCTTAAAAAATCAACATTGATAGTTACTTGCTGCAAATACATGTTGTAGAATCTTAGTTAGTTTTATTCTGCTTATACTGTTTATACTCACAATTTAGATCTAAACATCATCTTTGCATGGATAGTGTTTATTACTTGCTAAATATGCATGAAACAGGCTTTATATATTACATGCTAATAGCACAGATTTCTTTCCTGCCATTCTCTTTTCAGCTTTGAATGATTCCTTGAAGTTTAAAGGGTAATAGATGCAACCCAGTTTTGTATTAAAAATTTTCTTTAAGAGCAGGACAGGTAGTAACAACAATATACTTTCATTTTTTTTTTCAAGGATTAAGTTTTCTGTGTGAGTGGATGGATCTTGGCTGTCTTAACATTCCTATAGACTCTTCATGGGACTAGGAGGGATGTGCTGCCCCTACTCAGGCTCAAGGACCAACTTCACTCCACCAGGTAAAAACTCAAGGAATTTTGCTGTTAACCCTGACTAAGCTATTTAAAAAGTTAATCTCTGTATGGAGGCCTTAGAGGACAATGAAACTATTTTGGCTGAAATGTGAAATGATGTTAGCAACAGTTGGCTTAAAAAGCAGAAGCAAATATTGTTCATCTGAAAATAATTTATGTAGATACAATGAAATTTTCCTGAGTACATAGCATGATTCTCAGGAGCCACCACGTTATGATGTGTTAAAGAAGCAGTGTAGCAAAAGTGTAAGAAGCTGTTTAACTGGTCAGATTTTCATGACAAATGTTTCAGATGGGGTTTCCAGTAGTTCCTATTGCTTTGAGAAAACAGCCAAAGCATGAGAGATTCATGACAGGGAAAGATGTCCTTCACTTCTTTATTTAGCCATTTAACTTAAATATTCAAATTATGTGTAAATTGTGTTATATATATTTAAATAATACTGTCTTTTTACAGGAAACATTCTTGTCCCCTCCCCCATTTAATTAACGTGTACAAGCAATTACTGATAGAAGGCAAAATGCAACCATCTGCATTTCTCAGTGTTGTCATTTTTCAGATAGAACTCACAGGTGTCTTTTAAACAATGATGAATTAGAAAGCACAATCTATTTTTCCTACTCATTTGTTTGTTAACTACCTCTGTGGTAATAATGTATTTGCATATTTAATTTCCTCCATTGTAAGTGAGCATCTTTGAACCAATTACTACTTACTTTATAATATTCTTGTATTCTTCTTTATTCATGCATTCTATTTACCAAATAAAATTACTTTTTCTCCAAAGGACATTTTAAAGTATTATAGTCCTATACATTGATCAGTTGTTTCCAAATACAGTATTAGAAGAGTCCGAAGGGAGTTCTTGATATGAAGCACATGTTCAAAAAATAGAGTTCTTCATTTTGTCTGAAGTTGTCTTTCCTTTGCTCTCTTTTTTTCTGTGTGCGAATTCTGAATAAAGAGGCTGTATATGGACTTACTGGACTATTGCGTGGGAATATGAAAACCAGCATTCACTCACTTAGAGTAGATGGCAAGGAGCATACTACATCAATCCTTCTAGTGTCATATAATCATAGAATCACAGAATATTTCAGGTTGGAAGAGACCTTCAAAGTCATCTAGTCCAACCTCCCTGCAATGAGCAGGGACACCTTCATCTAGGTCAGGCTGCCCAGAACCATATCCAGCCTGGCCTTGAATGTCTCCAGGGATGGTGCATCCACCACCTCTCTGGACAGCCTGTTCCAGTATTTTACCATCCTCACTGTAAAAAATTTCTTCCTCACGTCCAGCCTGAATCTCTGCTCTATTAGTTTAAAACCATTATCCCTCATCCTATGACAACAGGTCCTGCTAAAAAGTTGGCCAGTCAGTGGTTGCCAGTGACCACTGATAATGTGTTCTGAGATTTTGTATGTTCTCTAATGAGTCTTTCTGTTCCCTTGACCATATTGCCCTATTGCCATATGACCATACCCCTATTGCCAAGTCTGCAGATATAGCTAGGAATTTATTTTATTCAGCTATATTGTGTGTGGGAGGCAGAATCATGTTCCCGCTGAGGGTGATACCTGGACTGCATTGTGCTCATGTACACGTCTGCTTTCTTTCACCCTTGGCTTTCTCTTTCAAGCATTGTACATCAGTTCTCCACCTCCATGATGCTGTTTCTTCTTGATTTCTGCCCTTCCATTATGTGCTCCTTAATCTCTCACACTCCTCCCTGAATCCTCTACACATTACAAGTAAACACTAATCTCTATCATTCATTGCTGTTTCAAGTGATAGTATTGGACAGCCCTAAAGGAAGCCAGCACAGCACTTCAGAGACTGGGAGAAAATGTATGGGTTGCACATTGTCAGCACTGGCAGTCTTACCTCAGCATCACTTCAACATTTAATCAACTACAAAAGCCATTTAATGCTTGGGATACTCCAATGCTATAAATATGATCCCTTAAGTAATTACGCAGCTTTACATCCTGTAACATATTTGGTAACACTTTAAATAAAGTGTCTTCTGTGCATTTCAATGCATTTTTAATTTAGACTGGATGCAGCTATGATTGCATGCTAGATAAATAACAGTTCAAATTTAAATGGATGCATTGAGATTTCACAAGTAGCTAATAATTAAATAACTTGGGATATTGCAGTTGAAAGTATCCATATATTTTAATGATTAATTAGTAGCGTACAACTTTTATGAAAAACATCTTTCCTAGTAGCACACTATCAGACACAGAGAAGTAGTGTGGCGAGGCCTATTACTCTGCCTCTGAATACAGATTCTAATAGAGATTGCTACTGGATTGTAGAGAAAAAAATTATGTCAGTGCCTGGGTTTCTTCATCTGGGTACCAACTTTTATCACCTGAAGATGAGCTACCTCAGTCTTTTATTTACCCATGACATTCAGGGTGTACTACTTGTAATATTTGTCTCTGGTTTGTAAAACCCTAGTATGAAAATAAACAAACTGGTCTTAATTTAAAAGTCAAAGAAGTGTTTTCTTATCACAGTTTTTAAATGAAATGTGTACCTTTTTATTAAAAAAGCCTGTTCATGTGTACCTTTCTTTAGCTTACCTTTTAATTTAAAATCATTAAAACTTTTACTTGACTCTGAAGTAAAATTTTGTATTTCAAAACAAAATTTCAAATTGAGCTTTTACTTTTTTATTAAAAATAATAATAATTAAAAGAGTAATTACTAATATCCACAAATATAACTTTGGAATTGCTACCGGACAAATAAAATATACAAGTCTCATTACATATTTCAGAGCAGAATTAACACTTCTCTGGCCTTCGGGGTTCCACACCATTATAAATACAGACTATAATTGAAGGGGTACAAAATGTTTCTGCACCTGTATGTTCACAATAGTGTATTTAACGATATACTGTTTGAATAACAATTTCTTATTCTGTAATTTACACTACAGTTAAGTGCTAGTTAAGGATCCTTTCTAGCATATCAGTCCAATATTGCAAGCATTCACTAACTTCCAGAAATCAAAACAATTGGGGGAAAAAAGTCAACCTCCTTTTACTAGCTGCCATTATCCAGATGATAGATAGATAGCTGAATTTCTGATTAAATCTTTGGAAGAGTGAGATACTTCTGACATGCAAAGGTACACTGGTGCAGCATTTCATCTTCTTTAATATTGTTATACAGAACCCTGAGGAGCGGGATGTAAGGTGAACATGTAGGAACATTATAAAGCTCTCTTATTCAATACCATCCAAAGCTTTACACAGCTCCTGTATTGCTACTGTATTAAGCTGACAAATCATTTAGTTACATTTAGCTACTGTATTAGCCTTTCTTCATTTAGTCAGTAAACTTCATTAAAAATGCTAATAAAATTTTCACTTTTGTAAAGCCATGAAAACACAAAGAACTGAATAAAGAATGTTATGTAGGTTTATATATATGTAGGATATATATAATTTTTTAATATATCTCTTAAGCAGGTACAATTCTAAAAGAATCAAAACTGTCAAGTGGCATAGAACGCTAAGAAAGCTTTGTGGCAAATGAAGGATATATGCTTATCTAGGAGACCTGAGTAACCTAAAGAAAAAGGTATTCCTGAAAAGCATTTCAGTTAAGCTCATAGTGGATACATCATAAAATCCATCTAGTTTGGTAATCCATTGAAAGTTTATGCCTCGACTTCCATGAGAAACTAATTGTTTAAAAGCAACAGATACAACATGTGCAACCAAATAGCAGAATAAACCTATTATTTTCTTCTTTCTTGCATTAAAGTGCAATTAAATAGCAAAAATGAGGGAGGTTTCATAGCAGTCTAAGTTAGGCTGGTCTAGTGTTTTGTTATCTAAACAATTAAATAGGCAGTTTTATTTTTTCCTAAAAATTAATCTATATCAACTTATCTGCAGTTTCATTGGAACTGGTAGAAGAGAATAATTATTTTCTGTGTCCTACACAGGTTGTTTCTGTTGCTGAAGCTCTGATCTGCACTGCCTAATATAATGTTTTTGAAATGAAAGCATGTAGCTGACTCATATTTAATTTCAAAGACATTATAACCCTTATATTCTTTTCTGTACTCCTCTACAGGTCTCATTTTGTATGAGTGCGTTTAAATACTCTCTTTGAACTGTAGATCTTTGCTCATGCTTTCATTTAATTTGCTCTTGCCAATTTCTTGCTTTCTCTCCAATTAGCCAAGATCGTTTTGATTTATGATCATATTCTCCAGAGAGCTGGCAAACCTTGTTCTTTGCAGTTTCCTGCAAAAATGTCACTCTGTCATCCAAACTGTTGAAACTGTTAAGTGGAACTTGGCCTTCAATAAACCCTATCTGGAAAAGATTTCTTCCTGTTTTGACAGAGGCATATTGATAATTCTTTTTGAGAGGTACTCTTCAAATTTGTTGTACATGAACCATTAAATTGCTTGTAAAAATACCATTGATTTAAGTTACTTCTAGACCAGTATTTGCTTAGCTTGCTTAGGAGCCAAGCCATTTGAATAATACAAAAAATGTGGCAAAATCCAAATATCCAAGCAAAAATACTTAATTCTGTCAAAGAAAGAACTCTTTTGCAAACACTTTCTAGTGATGAAAAGGAGGATATTTCTGAGGTTTTTCACTCTCCTTTTCCTCTCTACTAAAGATAGTTACTACATTTGCCTTCCTTTGGTCCTTGGGGATGACAGACTGCTTTAGAAAATCATTCAAATGTGAATTTCATAAGGCCCTGACAATTCAGACTGTTCTAACCATATATTTTTCTTCTTATTTAGACTGTGTTCCTACCTTCCGGATAAACTCAAGTAGCTAGTCACAATTTAAGGTTTTGGTAATGAGCAAAGAAACTGAAAGGCATTGAATATTTCAGCTCTTTCTGTGTCATCTATTATTTGCTCTCTTTCAGTTTGGTAATGGAATTATTCTTCCCATTCTTTTCCTCTTATTTATAGTGTATTTATAGAACCTTTTCTTGTTGCCTTTTGTGTTCCTTACTAATTGAAGTTCTTTGTGTCTCAGTCTTTCTGGTTTTATTCCTATGTACTTATGAATTTTGTTTGCAAGTATATGAGTTCAGATTCAATTATTATATTCTCCTTGAATATTACATTATTATTATTATTGTTATTATAGATTGTAATTCAGATATTTGTATTTGAAAAAAATTATTTTAAATGTAGTATTTATCCAGAGGACTCTCATCGTATGCATTTTTTGTAGAAATGTATTGAGGTGATAAGGAATAGTCATCATTTATTGCTTGAGTCACACTTGTTTTTCTTTCCTCCTTATCTTTATTCTTGTTGCATATTTCTAGCTCTTATCTATAGTATTCTGGAAGTTGCATGCATTACTAATATAGTGGCTCTAAATATTTCATTGTTATTTTTCATGGTTGTCTTTCTTTTATCAGATAGAATGCCAGTGAACAGTGAGGTTCCCTGAGAGTAACCAGGTCTAAAGATACATGTCCCTTCCTTTAGTTTGGCCAGTGGAATATTATCCTTCATTGTAACTTCAGGAATTAACTTCTTTCTGAAAACCTTTCTTTGTTTCAGTGGGATTAGAAACCACCATGGAATCTTTTTTTCCTCATGGAATGTCTTTGCAGTAGTTAGAAGTTCATTACCACTACAACTGTAATTAGTGTATGTTAAAATATTAATATATTTTGAGATTGCCACTGCATTGCACTTCATTAGAATGAAATACCACTACCTTTGTCCCTACAATATTCTTCATGTCCCAAAGGGTTGCACAGCTACTGGAAACATTAGGGTGAAAACAATCACCAGCAGCTGAGACAGTGTGGTCAATGCATCTTGCAGAAGCAAACTTCATAGCAGGGCAGGTAAGTGGTAACAGGTAAGACAGTAAGTGTTTTGCTGGAAATTTTATCACTCAAGATAAAATTCTGTTTCTGGGTGGAGAGTGATCCAAAACCAAATAAGATATACAATCACTGGTTTGAGGCTATTCTTCAAAATATAGTCAGTACACATATAAAAATTCCCTGTTATTTCTTAAGTCTTATTCTTCCTGTTTTTTTTACTTAGTGTATGTTACATTTCCAGTATAGCTATTGCACATACCCTCGTCAATCTGATTAATGAAAACTATGATTGTATTTTCCTTAAGACTTCCTATCAAAGTAGAAAGTTGCATTTCTTGGCCATTTAGGGTGTGCCCATGTTCACTGTAGCATTTGGTCTGTCTAACCCTCTATCAGTTGCAAAAAATACACTAATAAAATTAACCAGAAATTAATAATCCAAACTATCAAGCAAATGCTGCCCCTTTTTCTCAATATCAAATAGAGTAACCAATTTAAATAAACTAGAAATAATCCTTCTAGGATAGGCCAATCTAGTTAACATACCTTCAAAGATGTGGAAGAACATGTTCCTTTTCTGTGAAGGAAGTGATTTATGGCTGCTACTTACCATTTTCCCACAAACCACGTTCCTGTAATTCAAGGTTTAAAACTTCTGATTCTTTCCATTAAGGAAAAAAACTTTGCTGCCATATGAAGGAATGAAAAAAAAAAAATAGAAAAGAAAAAAAGAAAACCCATATGTAGAAGGAAAAACCTCATAGAGATCCAAAAAGCTAAGAGCATAAAGAAATGGATAAGTCATGTTTATAAGTGACTAAAATTAGACATTTTAAATGCTTCTAAAATGGAAGTTTAAGAGTTTGCTCCTCCTGGAAACCAGAAGGTTAGCTGTCTTGAAGACAAGCAAACACAATCATTTTTACTGTCTTTCCTTTTTTTCTTTTGTGATTCCTTCTGCCTTGCCATTTTCCTTCATGTCTACTTTTATTTTTTTCCCATTAGGAAAATGTCATCATGATCCAGCTCACAGTGTTTGTGGAAAAAGTTACAAACCTGTTGCAATAATCAGTTCTACTTTTCCTTAATATATATTTGTTTGCTTTGACATCTGGATGATAAGGTGAAATTAAGCAAGGCACACCTAGATACTCTGTGTGCAAAATTCATAGTGAGAACACTAAGATTAGATGAATTGTTCTTGAGACCTGTTGTAGCTGTTGCACCATCTGCTACATAAAAAAAAAGTCAAGCTGTAGTTTCTGCGTGACATATAATGGTTCTAATTATACACTGAGTTTTACAAAGGCTCATATGGATAAGAATTTAATAAATGTGAAATCCACCAAGGTGATAAATTGAGAAAGTTTCGTAAGGGTAGATTTCCTCTTTGATCTGCAAACACAAAATCAAAATGAGAACATTAGGAAGCATAGCTTTCAAGTAAATTGCTTCTCTGATAGCAGGTCTGTAAGTAGACTTAGTAGGGAAAAAAGCTAAATTAAGTATTAAGGCAAATGCTCTCTTCCTGAATATTTATATGGCTTACTTTACTATTCTTCTGTCACTGCTAGTGTCAGAGAATCTGACAACTCAGAATGCTGTAATGTTTGTCCTATAAAATAGAGGTCATTTTATTTAAAAGCTTGCTGCCCAAGAACGCCAAAGCAATACAGTCAAACCCCTTTTTACTGATCACTGCAATAGATATCATTCAGCCATTTAGACCAAAACAGGCTTTCTGAAAGTGGTAGTTTGTATTTTTGCTCTTAAGTTTATTTGCAGTGTAAAGGTTCAATAACTCATTGGAAATTACAGTGTTTTTTCTCTTTGGTTTGGGAAGCAGTTATTGTGTCCTATTCTTGAACTTCTCAGAAATCCAAGTGAAGGACATTCATAGACCCTTATTTTGCTTTTATCTGCTCTTTGCTGAAGCAGGTTCTTGATAAATACACTGTTCTTGATAAAAATGCCAAATATAGTGCAAATAGAAGTTTACATCCATTTACCAACCTCACTATTAAAATTTCAACAATGCACTGCTTATTTTACTCTACCTTTTTTAACAAAACTTGTGTAATTTGTGTAAGCTGATATATACAGATCATGTCATGCTCAAAAAGTTTTTTGTAGGATAACAATGACATTTTGTTGCCCATCTGGCAGTGACCTTTTAAGAAGGTTCTAATTGTAGACAAGAACTTTTAAATCAATTACTATTTACAGTTTTTGTTGTAGCTTCTGGAAGAAATATACTGCTTTTCCATTTTCAAATTAATATCAAAGTAAGTAGATTCTGTGTACTCAAGTTCTCTTCTCAGAAACAGATTAACTTTTCACACAGGAGGAAGAGCCAAACTTTTATGCACCAATTTTCAGAGATTTTATGGAGGAGGAGAGGTTGAGGACTGTCAAGTGGATATAATGCAAGCCCATCTCATCCTTAGAACACTGGAGAGTGAAAATGGAAAAAGAAGGATAGCATTTAGGAAACCTAGTCAATGAAGGAAGAGGAGCTATCACTTTAAGAAAATGGAAGAGAATTTGGGAAGAGATGGATTGAGTTTAGAGCTTAATTTTGACTTGGTTATGTGCCAAATGGGAAACGTGCTTGAAAAACTTTGGTTCACAAAGATGATAACTTAAGTATTGGCATAGGTCTCTATCAAAGAGTTCTGTCTTCCTTCCACTGGCTATTCCAGGAGGGGGTCACCTCACTGTATATTTGCCAATAGATACTTTGGGAATCCCAGGCACAGCTACAGGTTGGGCAGAGAATTGATTCAGAGCAGCCCTGCAGAGAAGGACTCGGGAGTGTTGGTTGATGAGAAGCTTAACATAAGCCGTCTTCAGTGTGTGCTCACAGCCCAGAAAGCCAACCGTATCCTGGGCTGCATGAAAAGGAGCATCATCACCACGCAGGAGGCTCTTCCAGGTCGAAGGAGGTGATCCTGCCCCTCTACTCTGCTCTCATGAGACCTCACTTGGAGTACTGTGTACAGTTCTGGT